>OX439486.1:20336768-20569959 GCA_949320155.1 Melangyna quadrimaculata
AACAACGGCTAAAAAACTCCCGCAGTTACCAATGAAACATAGCAGCAGTATGGTGGACGGCATTTCGTACACACGCGGTGCCAGTTTACCAACAACACCACCCGTCGCCCATAAGAAAAGTAGGATGCTTCCGCAACCAACGGCAAACGGTGGTATTGGCGGTAACACTGGCAAATGTCTTCCAGCTTTACCCCGTGCCCTGCCTAAAGTGAATAGCAATAATAAACTTGAGCCTTCGGCAAAAAGCGGAACGGGACGCAAATGTCTACCAACACCAAAACAAAAATTGCAAGCTAGTGATAGCTATGGTATCAGCACCAGGTCGTATGATAACGCGATAGTCAACAACTTACACCACAATAATGTTCCTCCCCACAGCTCCACAACCTCTCTTAGCTATCAAGAGTACGATGACTATGGCTACCATAGTCCTTTGTCCTTTTACAGCAACGATGGGTCAATGAAAAATGCGGACAGCGAAAATGTTACCACACGGGACCTGTTAAATTCAACGATGACGCTAACCACGACGACAGATGACTTTCAGTATGCGTCAGAACCATCATCATCTTCAACAGCGTTGACATCAACACTTTTCTCATCTAGTGCCAGTGGTGGTGTAGGTCGTAAGTTGTCAAAACGCTTGCCAATGCCCAATCTCAAAACGAGTAATGGTAGCGCTGGCAAGCAACTACCAAAGTTACCACAGAAAATTCAGAATAAATCTCTGTTTACAGTGTCAGCAACATCAACACCAGCAACTGCTGATGAATCTGTCACTCTTTCATCCATGGATTATTCCAAATCGTATTTGCCATATTCATACACATCACAATCACCATCAATGACCTCAACCAAAAACATTAGCGTTAATGGTAGTTTTGATATCAATAGATCTAATCACTCTAGTTATTTGTATCCACCGTCGATTTCATCAATATCACCGGTTTCGACCACAACCACAACCACCAGTGGTTTTCACAATTCATATATGCAGACATCAGCATCGCAAACCCCATCTTCACTGCTCAACAAGCCCTCCGTACTAAATTCAACGGCTATGACAGCAATCACATCAACATATTACAATGACGATGGCAATTTCACAAGCAAAACCTATTCTTCGAATAGCCAATACCACTCATTTAAAAGTTATCCTCCCGAAATCACAACCACCTGTACAGCAACCGTCACAACAGCTGAAGCATCAACTAGTGCCACCACTACTATCACTAAAAGCAACACAAATACCCCATCATCGGTTTTTTCTGTAACCGATTATCTGAAGAAATTTGACATTAAAACAGCCACGGCAAGTTCAATAACAACAGCAACAACCAACACAACCACAACAACCACCAATACCAGCAAATATTGCACAATTTGCAGTTCTTTCACAGGCAGTTGTAGCTGTCATTTAAAAACGTCAAATGATAACTCTAGTCTTCTATTGAACTCCGATGCAAAAGTCTGCAATAAATCCCAGCATCTACTGTCAGATATTTCATTGACAAAAACGACAACTTCAATTGCAACAACCAATTATTCATCATACATCTCAGATTACTTGAATCTTTATTCGTCTAACAGTTATAATTATGGCAATGATTCCACTTGTATTCGGACCAATTTGGAAAGCCGACTGTCAATAACTGCAGACGCAGCAGCCACCACAACAACGTTCACACCAACAACAATAAGTAGTTACATCACATCCTATCTAAGCAGTGATTTTACGTCAAAGATTGACGAACCAACAACAGTAAAGACTTCAACAGCAATATGTGATCAAAACGGTTGTGTAGAGTACACTAGCACCAAACCCAAAGATGCTACTGATTATTTTAGCATTGCACCAACAATGACCGACTATTCAGAATATCTGACACTTGGGATGCCCACAAAGGTAACTACACAAATGGTCAATGGGGATAATCTGTCATGTTTCAACTACCTTGACAGTTTGGTTCCTTCGACATCAACCACAACAACATCAAGTCTCAATATGAGTAGCAGTTATATGGCTTGTGTGATAACAACATCTTCTGATGATTTGTACAGCAACTATTCACCAACACCTACAGTGACAACAGTTGCTAGCAATGATGATCCCTATTCATATCTTGACGCGTACAAAGTTGACTTGCCCGTGTATTCGACGGATCTGGTTAGCGGTTCGGAGTCCTACACGCTGGACACATACACAGAGCCAAACTACTCGACCACGATGTCAAATACGCGTCTAGAGACGTCAAATAATGAATTCTGCGACAATTACAGAAGCTTAACAACAACTCCCATAGTGACAGATTACAAGTCCAACCTGTACGAAACAAACAGCAATAGTGGAAGTGGTAGTGGTAGTGGTAGTGGCAGTAGTAGTAATGTAAGTAGTGACCACCTTTTGGCCAAATATGACTTGACAACCTCATCGTCAGCGTCATTAGCGAGTGGTTCGACTGTTGTCACAACGTGCAATACAACAGTCACAGGGGGCTACTACCAACCAGTTTCTAGTAAATCTGCAATAACAACAAGCAGCAGCACAACGTCAACACCGAAAAAAGCGGCGGTGGCAGCCGCAAATAAAGCAAGCAGTATGTTTGGCAGTCTTTCACACGGTCTCAAAGGAGGACTTGATGGTGTGCTGAGTGGGGTGGCAGCTGTTGCCGATAGTACTAAACAGCAGCAGCAACAGGCGCAATCGCAGCAACAATCTGCAACATCGGGGATAAAGACATCGGCGAAAAGTTTTGGTTTTGGCTTTGCGTCCAAACTAATACCTAACCTTGGTACTGGTAGTGCATCACAGCCAGCAAAAACAACAACTGCCACCACAAAGTCAGCATCTTCCAATCTTGTGGCATCTCAAAGCAAATCAATGACACCTTCAACAACAGCTGTGACAGCTGTTATGAGCAAAACTGACTCTTCGTACATGAATGACAGTGATAGTCAGCAACAACAGTACCTGGCGACTACTACGAGCTACAACTACGAATACAGTGAACTAGATCACTTGATGACGACTAGCAGTGAGGTGACCACTTGGGGCGATTGGACCGGTACCGTTGACAACAACCAGTCCATATACGTCACTGACTCTTTGGTTTACGACACCGATTACAACCAAGGGCCATGTGAGAATGCCACCATAAGAACTGGTGAATGCATGATACTGGATGACAGTTACGATTCGATTTTAACACAGCCATCCTCCCTAGATGGGCCGCAGCCAACTGTAACAAAAGCGGAAACCATAAATGGAGTGACAGGTGGCAAGATAGTCGACTATAGCGACGACTATAAGTACGGTTATGATGAATACAGCTATAGCGAGAACGACTATATTGCAACCGGTGACATCACCGATAACCAAAACTACAACAACAATTACGACTACATGGACGATGATGCAACAATAGTGTCGCAGCTCCTAGACAATGCCGCGGAGAAAATGGCCGAAGAGGCAGTAGTTCTGACAACAACGCAACAACAGACAACTGTTCCGTCATTGGTGACAAGTAGCTTTGATGCAATGCCAACAATGACAGATATCACCATGAAGCCTGTGCCAGTGCAGGTAACTGCACCCATGACCACTGCTCAATTGCAGCAGCAACAATATCAACAACAAGCACCTACCAAACAAACAACGGCGCCACAGTCAAAATCGGGTCCAACTTCACTGTTTTCATCGCTGACATCTGCTGTAGCGATAGGCGGTCAGCAACTTCAAGGACAGCAACAACAGCCCGCTGCGGCTAAGACAACCAGCAGCAGTGGCGGAAGTGGGCTGTTCGGTTCGTTCCTTGGGAAAGCTGCAGCAGCAGTGCAATCAGCCTCGCAAGTAGTGTCGACAGCCACAGCGATGACAACAGCAGCCGTCAACGTTGTGCCAAGTCCATTCGCTGGTGATCAGAAGAATGTTGCCGCATCGACAGTGCAGAACCGGCATGACACTGAGATGAGTAACGCTGTGGTTAGTGGAGCAAGTGGTGCAGCAATTGTATCCACGATATCTTCATCTATGGACGACTATGAAAATAGCAACCTCTACGAAGATGACTACTACGCCACAAGCACTACAACTACAAACACCTCAACAAATGCTAATAGCAATTTGGCACAAAAAATGCTACCGACGGTGCCACTGTCCAGCGGCAAAAAACTGCCTGCAATCAATGGTAAATCGGGTTTGCTAATAAAGCAGCAACCAACTGAGATCTATGATGAAGAAGAAGAAGAATATATCGATGAGTTGGACCCGAATTATCGGATAGATAGTGAGCAGGATGATTACTACATGGATCAGAGAGCACCGTCGACGATAGCATCGATGATGGCAGTGAACGGTTACTATGTCCCGCCGGATGGTGGCTATGATTATCGCGAGGATTACTTTAACGAGGAGGATGAGTATAAATATCTCGAAAAGGAGCAGGAACTTAAAGAGCTATGTCACCGACAGCTCATGCAACACCAGAAGCAACCACCTTTGGAATATATTGAAGAGAGCCGTGACGACTACATAGACGAAAACTATCCCAGTGAAGATAGTGCGAACTATATAGACGATCGCGACATTATGATCAAAGAATCGCCGCTTCAGGTCCCTGTGGTAACAACAACAACGACAACATTTGCCGCTCTCACGTCGCAACAGAGGCAGTCGCATTCGACAACAACTGTTTCAATGACACCACCAACATTAAATGGCACTACATCGCAGCAACAACATTATCCAATCAAGAAACAAGACAGCATAATCGACGAAGACGATATTATATTAACCCCTGATGACAGCCTTAAAACCGATGACCAATTGACTCAAATTCAGGAAGAAACTCAGATAGCCCGCAAAAAGACTCTTACGCGAGGTGAAACCGAGGAAGTGACAAGTGGGCAGCTTAAGCGAAAGCCCGAAATAACAGCTCGCCAAAGATGGAACTGGGCTTACAACAAGATTATCATGCAGCTTAATGTGAGTAACAGTTTATTTTATATGAAACTTTTCAAGCAATTAAAAAGATTTACTTAGACTATATTCTATTAAAATAAAACTATTTGAAAATCTTTAGAATAACAATCTTACAAACCATCTGTATCTGTCAATTTCATTTAGCTAAGACGGTTTTCACACAAGGAAACTGAGTTGCCAGCAACTGGCTAGTTTGTTGGCGAGAAGGGTGTGAGGGGAAATTTTTTGTCTTCCTTTTACGCCCTTCTCGCCTAGAAACTAAAAATCGCCGGCAACTCAGTTTCCTTGTGTGAAGGAATTTATCAATTTTCAATTTTTGATTTATCAAATCAATTTACTCTATTCAATGCACGAACCATTCGCATCCATTAGTTAAAAATCTAAACAAAATGGTGCGTATCCGTACGTAAGTTGTATCCGGTTTCCAAATCAAATTTTACCCCTGCCGAGAGCTAAGATGTTTACACATCAATAACAACACGTTGTTCATGTAGTTTCGTAGTCGTCAACGAATGGTTCGTATTGGTTGGGGAGAACCTTTATAATTCTACCTTAACAGCTGAAAAGAACCTTTCCTAATCGTTGATTAAATGTAAACGTCCTTCCTAGTTATTTTGTTCTTGCATAAACTTCGTTTTAAGTCACAACTTTTGTCGCCAGTTAATCGTGAGTTACAGAACACGGTCAGATTTTTCTTTAGTTCTCTGAGTGAAATATATATATGTATATCATATTTCTGAACACGTCTAGTTCTAAAAGTCACAATTACGCTTATATAAGTTACACCAAAAAAATTTGCTTAATTTTCCTTATCAAAATCCTTGGATACTTTTAATCAAATTGTGTAATCCATTTCCCATTTGAAAGTTCATTAACCAAATGATAAACCCTTACAGCCGTATTCATTAGAATCCCCTGAACAGATGAATAGTTATGCACTGCATAAGGATTTATGTAGCCACTATACAACGTTGCATAAATTATTATGCATAAAATATTTTTCAACCCATTATAGTTATAATGAGCTTGTGTCAAAATTAGTACTATAAAGGAGGAATCTAGTAAGTTTTACTTTCAAAACTGACAAAGGAGACCCAGCTGTGTGAAAAATCAATAGAAGTAATTCTGCTGGCGATTGGATTCTTTTTGGTTTCTTATTCATTTCTTTTAATATTATATAATTATCCAGTTACTTGGTTGTTTTTTTGTGTTCGCAAATAAAATTAAAAATATTTGAAACAAAAAATACGTCGTTTTTGATTTATTCCATGAATTGTTCCATTCACACACATCGTGATGTTTTTTGTTGAGGAGAAAAATAAAAGGATGGTGCTTATTTTCTAATGCTTAAAATTCATTGGTGTTTTCCCATGAAAGTGATGAAGGTGAATCTTTGTATAATTTTATTTAAATCACGCATGCCGTCGAGCATTTGCAAAAGTTGTAAGATTTAATGGAAAATCTTTAAATTTTGCACATTTATTAAGCAGCTTCTATAAAATAAAGTGTACAAAAAAATATTCTTTATTTTTTTAAACAATATCCCAAAAAATTAAAAAATAAATTAACAAAACCAACATTACTAATTGTTGTATTAAATTTTATAAAATATTTTGAAAGTGAGATTTCAACACCTCAAATATTGCAAAAATAAGCGCCCCCCTAACATCTATCTACATTATTGCTATGTGTGAGTCAAAGTGACATTTCGATACTAAACAACCCTTATGTTGGCTCTATACAACCTCCAACCGCGTTTAGCTAATGTTGCTTCTATTCAATGTTGCATAAGTTTATGAATAAGGTTTTTGCGTTCAGAGGCATTATAAAGAGTGCATAGCGCTATGCACTCGCTATAATTCGTTTATGCATAATGCTGTTAGTGTTTTACAACGTTGCATGAATGACCTTAATAGTAAATACCAGTTTTTCAATAAAGTAGGTTCACAAACCGAACTAACGAAACTGCGATCACATGTAACACAAGGTCCCCTTTCACACAGGGAAACCAGTTTTGTAGTACTTGAGCCTGTGATAGGGGGCATGAATTAAATATAGAGAGGGTATTTTGACAGCTGCAGCTATGACGGTGTTGTTGTAAAAACCGTCTCTATATTGAAAATTGAATTACTGCATAGATTACTGCGCCCCCTATGATGGTTACGTTTTTCGAATGTAAACGAGCACTCCATATTATAAAGGGTCCGCCATCTAACGTTTTTTTTCAACTAGTGCTTATTTCGTGAATGGTAACACTTAGCTCATGGAGTCTGATTTGACAGATAAATTAGTTTTATCCTTCCGCTGAACGAATATGGTTGTGTATATGCTTGAACAACGCTGGGAAATATTGCGACATTACTCTGCCGATTTTGCCAAAAAAATCATCTTTTCAGATGAAGCTCATTTTGATCTTGGCGGGTATGTAAACAAGCAAAATTGTCGCATTTGGGGAACAGAAAACCCGCACGCATACATTGAAAAGCCGGTACACCCAAAACGAGTCACTATTTGGTGCGGATTTTGGTCCAGAGGAATAATTGGGCCATTTTTCTTCAACTGAGTAAGGAGTGGCCGTTACAGTCAATGGCGATCGTTATCGGGCCATGTTGAACGAATTTTTGTTCTTAAAAATTGAAGAGGAGGATATTGCCAACATTTGGTTTCAACAGGACGGCGCTACGTGCCACACAGCCGAAGCTACACTCGATGTTGATGATGCATTTTCAAAAAAAAAAAAAAAGTGATTTGGCGGACCCTTTATATACTCAAAATTTGCTGGAGATTTTTTGACGTTTTCCTTTAATTGCCTTGTAGCTTTCACACAAGGAAACCGAATTGCCAGAGATTTTTGTTTGTTTCCATATAAAGCCTACTGGGTTTAAGGCACAACGGACAGTGTGAGAAGGAATGTGCAAAAATCTTATCAATCGTTGACCGGGAAGATTTTTTTAATTCCCCTTCTTGCCCTTCTCGCCTACAAATTCCCAGTTGCCGGCAGCTCAGTTTCCTTGTGTGAAAGGCAGTCAAGGGAACTGAGTTGCCAGCAACTGCGAATTTGATGGCGAGAAGGGCGTAAGGAGAGATTTGTTCCCTTCCTTTACGCCCTTCTTGCCCAAAAACTCCCAGTTGCTGGTTTCCTTGCGTGAAAGGGTACTGATATGTTCTTAGTTTGAGTTTAACTTCTCAACGTAAATTATTTATTTTTGATATTTGTATTTCTTTAATTAAGTTCTGAACCTTGTTAATAAAGTGTTTCCTTATATTTGTAAACTAAATTAAATAATTCGCACACAATATTTGAATTTAACCTAGATGTGTAGAACTACAACATATTTCCTAGACAAAAAACATGCAATATTACAGAAACCGTTATACTACTTTTCAACTGACCACTTAACCGAGATTTAGGTAAAGATATTTATTCGGTGTGTCCACTGCACCTTTTTATATGAAAACTATAGTATTATCAATGAACAATGAGTCCTTTTTATTTACGCTGGATTTCGACGGCTGGTGGCGCATGTGTTTGCAACATGTTTTATGATTTTGACAGTGTTGACATTAATTTTTAGAAAGAGTAATTCTACTTATAGTGTAAGGGAGTGAGAGAGTTTGCAACATGTCTTATGTTTTTGACAGTGTAGACATTAATTTTTAGAAAGAGTAAGTCTACTTATAGTGTAAGGGAGTGAGAGAGTTAGACTTTCAAATTCCTCAACAAAAGGTGTTGAGAGAAGTTGGTGGATTTCGACACTACATGACTCAGTAGTCGCCGCTTCTGATGTTTTCATATACAATGACTGCACAAAGAGAGCAAATAGAGGATTATGACAAAACATTCAAATAGTGTTTCATTTTTGATATGAAGTTGAAATGAGTTAGATAGTTTTTGTTTACTTTTCCACCTGTCAATAAACCAAAATTCCGTTGAAATGGGTTGGTTCCACAATTATTCTCCGAAACGAGCCGTTGTGCCACCTAATTTATTTATTTTTTGATTTGACAAACTAATGTTTCCAAGAAGATTTGAATGAGGTTTATTTGAAATCATTATTTGAGAAGATTACAATTTGTATGGTAAATCTTCGAGATTTCAAGGAGATTTGTGTAAATCTGGCTGGTTTAGATCTCGGTGGAAACGTAGTATTAAACTAAGAAACCGATAGCTGGCAACATATTTTTCAAATTTATCGGACCCTGGGTAAAATTTTGGTCACAGAAAGATTTTGGGCCGTCAAACACAAAAACGTCAGTCTAACACTTCGGGTCAGACGCTTGAACTTATACATATATGTTTAAGAAATAAGGGCCAATAAGATCGTACTAATGTGACAGACTCCATGTACCCATGAGGTCAATAAATATGTTGCCAGTTCTCTGGATATAAATCGTCTCACTTTAGTGTGGGCACTTTGTGGGAACATACTATAATTTAGTTTCTTAATTTGAATTCTATTTTCGCGTTTTCGAATATATAGGCTTAGGAAATTATTCGAGCCACAAATCATTTGACTTTCAGCTACGGTTCAAGTATGGAATCGATTATTATGAGATACTTGCACTCTGTATACTATTTTTAATTTACAACTCGAGATATGAACGTTTGAAAGTCAAAAATGGCAAAATAGATGTTTGAGACAAAATTTACTACAAATCAGTGCGACGTTCTATTGAAATATATGGTATGTTGTTATGAAG
Organism: Melangyna quadrimaculata; assembly: GCA_949320155.1. Lineage (NCBI taxonomy): Eukaryota > Metazoa > Arthropoda > Insecta > Diptera > Syrphidae > Melangyna > Melangyna quadrimaculata. The sequence continues at coordinate 20,346,451 of OX439486.1, forward strand.
CTGATTAATGAAAATATAATAGGTATCTGCCAAAATTTTTAATTAAAGCTTTGGTTTTGGAAAAGTGAATTTTTGAAAAATATTTTTTTTTTAATTTCTGTTCTATTTTTATTTTTGTACCCTTTAGTATTTTCATTGAAATTAACATGAAAATGCAAATAATTCTCCTATATAAGCATGAAAGTACCAGTATTTATATAAAAACTTGGTTAAAACTCAGGGTTGCCGCACTAATATTTCTCTTTGCGTCAGAGAAATCAGTTACTAGATTTCGACCTTTAAATTGGTTCACCCTACTTTAATTTAAAATTTCAAAAAATCCCGTATTTAAAAATTTTTAAATTAAATTTCCTTTCATCATATATTTTTTGAATATCCACAATATATAAGCGCAATCAGATAATTGAATAAACGCAAAAATGTATCTTTAAAGCGTGGCAACCCTACCCACCTAACAGCCGCCACCAGGGATTGCAAGACATGCATTTCTTTAATTAAATAATATTTTCGAGCGACGAGAAATCGGATAACCATTAAACAAATAACAAATTGAGTCTACGAAAGTAGAAAAAGTGTTGCATACTTTGAACAGTCAATATGACTCTATTAAATTCACTTATGAACTTGAAAATGAAGGGAAAATTTGTCTACACAATCCCGAAAATATGACGATAAAAACATTCGTGTCGCGATATGTTATAAGCCTGTTGTAACGAACAAACTGAAAACGAAATTTCGTGAATACGGCATGCATATTGTACACACAAATCAAAATAAAATGTCAAATTTATTAGGTTCGACTAAAGACAAAACTAATAATTTAAATAAATCGGGTATATATGCAACAAAATGTAGTGAATGTGAAAGTGTTTATTACGGCCAAACAAAGAGAAATCTCCTTACGCGATTTAAAGAACACCAAACATACATTCGCACTAATCAAGGTTACAGATCAGCACTGGCGGCACACGCTCTCAACGAAAATCATATGTGCCTTGACATCCGAAACGTTTGTTTAGTGAAAGAGGTGCTAGATAGATGACCGTAAGCTTGATGCATATGAAAGTTTTTATATACAGAGAGACCCAAATGCGATGAATTTAGACAACGGAAATATTGAATCGCATTTGTTCTCTCTTATATAATGATTATAATATGCAATATTAATAACAACAACAAAACACAACATTTGCTGCTTTTGGATTTAGTCGTGATGCTGATGATGGAATGACATGCATTCAAGGTACTCCTTTAACGCGTCTAATAATTTTTTTATTGTTTTATGTGTTAAAGTAAATATTGCGAAATCAGTTAAGGTGTCGACTCAATTTGTTATTTGTTTAATTGCATTTCTTTTATCAGCCTTAATACACCTTTCGACTCATATAATTTTTTTTTTTTCACTTTCGTACGCCAAATCTGCTGTGGGCTCTTATTTGGTTTAAGAAACTATTGAAAAATTGACCCTAAATATAATTTTTGTTTCCAAGCTTATGCTGTTTTTATATAAAATAAAGCTTATTTTCTGTTTTGTTTCAAAGAGAATCTTTTATTTTTAGTTATAAGAAATTTTTTAAATTATTATAACGTTTAAAAATACATGTATTGGTGTTTTATTACAATTTTGTGGGGACTCTTTTTTTTCGCCCAGGACTCCTTTTTTTGACTCTTTTTTAAAATTTTCGGAGGTAACACTGATAGTAGGTCGTCCTATGGCGTGCTCCCTGACTGCTACTGTTTACCATATAATATGAGTAAAGATACAATAATATGAGTAAGTCAGTCAACGAGATTGCCACATTTAAAAATACAGTAATACAGTTTAAAATACTTACATACTCCTTGGTTGTTTGGAAGTAAGAATACAGTTCATTAGTTTTTACTTGCTCAAAATGCCAAGTATTGGTTACGTGTCTGGAGAAGCCCAAAAAGTATTTGTTTGTGTCGCTGTTTCTCCGTGCGTCCTGAGGTACATCGAGCTTTATGGTGAATATACATATCAAAGGGCACGGTAATGGCCAGCCAAGTTCTGGCACTACACTCTTTTAACAGGATCAAACTCAAACGATTAAAGTCAGAAACTTCAAATTCGCAGCATTTGCTAAGCTCACCAGGTTTAGGCAACTCAACAAATTTCAATTCTTTAGCATTAGTGGTTCCCGAGATAGAAGACTGCAAAAATTGCACAACGCACAACGGTAGGTCATGTGGTGTATACTTCTTGGTCATATTCTAAGAAAAAAATTGTTTTACAGTAAATTCCGATTTTGAACTTTGACATCACTTTTTGACGATTTAAAAAAAGGCTAACTTTGGTGTACCCTTCCTTCCCTTTGTTAAGGTCAATTTCTCTGTCAGTACTAATGGTATGAACCTCATTTTAGATTTCTTCTTAGCAAAAACACTAGCCTTTAAAACTACGTCTAAATTGAGCTGATATCTTTTTAGGGTTGCCAGATATTCAATTCTTAATGGTGTTCAATTTTTCTTGCCCGAGCAAAATTTTGACTTTGTGGTCAATTTTTTTTTTCAAAAAATGCCTAATAAACTTAAAGTTTCCTTATTTTTATCTGACGAGCAAAACAATAATAAAAATAAAACTTACTAATAAGTGCACCGAAAAACCCATACATTTTATAATACTTGGGAAAATCTAAAACAGGTAAAACATCGAATTTTGTTTTTGTTTTACCTATTTTTATTGCAGCACTTTGCAATTGAAGTGGTTTTACAAGAATCGATAGTTTTTATGTTATTTTTAAGACTGTGTACTGATGAAAAGGGTTAAATAAGTGGTATAAAAGAATAGAAAAACAAATTCATTCATCAGATTATCAAGTTAAGTCACAATTACAGTTGGATAAGAGCGCTTTTTGAAGAGACTCGCATTTTGTTACTGGTTGCTAGAGAGAAGCTTGGATGACAACTAGTTAAAAACCAGTATTCCTGAGACAGACGAATCTCAATTCACAAGAGATGGTATTATGAATTTCCATAATCTCCATTCATACAATCCACATTCAAGACGGCAAAGATCATTCCAGCACAGATTCAGTGTCAATATGTGGGCAGGTGTAATTGGAAATAAATTAATCGGGCCTTTCAAATTACCACCCTGACTTAATTCTACTAACTGTCTTGATTTTTTACAAAACAATCTACCAGACCTATTGGAGGATGTTCCACTGTTTCAACTAGCTTCATCAAATTTCCAACAAGATGGTGCTTCGACCCACTATGGTCGCGAAGTTAGGGATTGGCTGGATGAAGAATACGGTGATAGATGGATAGGCAGAAATGGACCAATTCACTAGCCTGCAAGATCTCCCGATCTCACTGTACTGGATTTTTTTGTATGGAGACGAATGAAATAAATCGTTTACTCATCTGAAATACCAACCTAAGCAACGTATTTCCGAAGGATCACTAAAAGTAAGACAAGAGTTATCGAGAATAAACATTCAAAATTAAATCCAAAAACGGACTCTAGCATGCATTTAAAAAGCAGGAGGGCACTTTGAGATCTTATTATTACTGCGTACATAAAATAAAAAATTACTTAAAACTACACAAATTATTGTTTTATTCAAACCCTTTACACATTATTGCAAAAAATATTTTTTTTTTAATTGTACATGTTTTAGATATTCCCAAGTAAAATAAAATGTATGGGTTTTTGGTTGCACTTATTAGTGAGTTTTTTTTTTATTTTTGTATTTTTTTTTCATCTGGAAAAAATATGTTTAATACGCATATTGACCTCAGAGTCAAAATTTTGCTCGGGCAAGAAAAATTGAACACCATTTAAAATTGAATATCTGGCAACTCTAAGAAGATAGGTAGTTTTAAAGGCTAAAATTTTTCCTAACAAAAAAAGTTCAAAATGAGGTCCACTAGTACCATTTTATAGTACTGACAGAGAAATTGATCTTAACATAGGTCAGGGTACACCAAAGTTAGCCTTTTTTTAAGTCGTCAAAAAGTGATGTCAAAGTTCAAAATCGGACTTTACTGTAGAACAATTTTTTTCTTATAATATGACCAAGAATCACATCCCAAAGTATGGCACATGAATTACCGGACACCCTTTATACAAACATATATTTACAAATTTACATACCTTTTGAGAACTACACCAGTTTTTCAGAACGTTTTCTTTTATTTTTATTATCTATTAGTTAATTATAACTAACAGGCGCGAACACAGAGGGGGGTTTTGGGCGTTCCAACCCCCCCCCCCCCCCCGAAATGTATGAATTTAACTTGCTCGCCATACAATTTCACTCTAAATTTTGAGTTTTCAGTTTAAAATTGGAAAATTGGTATTTGTCAAATAACTCGTTTATTTTCAACTTTTTACTAAAAGTGCCCTTAACAAAAGTTTTTTAAAATTTAATTATCTACAACTTTGGTGAAACAGTTTTTTGTCTGAGATTGATTGTTTTCGATATAATCCGGAAATTGTGATTCGAATCGGTTTATTTATAGGTTATCCGCAATAAAGGATATTTTTGTATAAAAACAAAAGGATAAAGTATTTGTTTTTTTTTTTTTTTCAATAATTAAAGGGGCCGTAAGGAGTTTAAATAAAAAAATTCGACCTCCTATCTCTTCAACTTGGGCCACCATCTTGAATTTAAAGCAAGTTGTTTTCTTGTTAAACAAGTCATTGACGAACTATAGCTTTTTGTGACTTAATGCGGAATTACTCTTGATTAAAATTGATAATTTTCGACTTCAGTTGAAAATCAAGTTATTCGAACTAAGACTAGAACTCGTTTCCACAACACCGCTTGGGAAGAGGTTCAGGCGCATTTTTTTTAGGTGGTGTCCCGAGGGGGCCCAATCCACAGATTATAAATAGCAATTCGTAGTTCGTAAATGATTTGTTTAACAAAAACCAACTTGCTTTAAATTCAAGATGACACCCAAAGTTGAAGAGATAGGAGGTCGACATTTTTTATTTAGACTCCTTTAGGCCTCCCTAATTATTTTGCGGCTGCCGCAAAAGAGCTAGGCGGTCGAAAACCGTACTGAACACTCTTTATGAACCCCTCTAACGATTAAAAGAAAAAAAAATCCACTATTTAATTTTTGTAATTAAAAATTACATTTCGACTGGCCTAATAAACTCAGGAACCCAGTTTTCCTCTGGGCCGGTGACTAAGGGAAAAGTGTGGATCCATGAGGGGGGGGGTCATGGGGGTCATGATTATTCATCTTTATTTATATTATTTATATGGATCTTTGGCCTTATTTACAAAACCATTTAAAATAATCTATTTTTTAAACACTTTAAAAACTAGGTATTTAAAATCATTAATTAATTTGTTCAAATAAAGAACATAATTATATTAAAATTAAGGACAAGAACAAACTGTAATTTTTATTTTTGTTAAATCATTACCTGAGTTCAAGAAATGGTAACTTGATTTGTAAACTTTTTGAGATAGCAAGGATCTTCGGTATCTAGCTCCACGAGAACGATGAAAGTTTGTATTAATTATTTTAGCCAGAATGTTAGTCACAATAAATACGTCTTCAATGAGATATTTAAGAAGTGGAATTACCTATAGTTTTTGCATTCCTGTCGTTGTTCGAATTTATTTTTTTATAGTAACATTTATAAATTTTTTACGTTTTTAGGACTTTAAGAGGCTTCCAAAATACATGGTCCTATCATAGCAATGTTTTGATAGTTTTTGATCAAAAAAGGAGTGATAACTGCGTAAAAGCAAATACAGGAAATAATTACAATTTAACTGCCGAGGTTTTCCCTACGCGCCCAGCAGGCATTTATATATCTTTCCATAGTTTTACATCTTTTTATAGTTTCTCCAAGTTACTTGCAAATTTTCCCATATGAAACCTTCATACAGGCGCCCAACCGGCAAAAAACAACTTCAAGGTAAATAATATTTTTATTGAATCGGGAAATCGATATTTTTCATCATCTACGAGTATTTTTTAAATATGTTCTTCGTTTCGGGTTTTATTTGCGAAACAGATTTAAATTCACAATCAAAATCATTTGGATATCTCTGACCGCAATGTTATAGTCAGTTTCTAAGTGCGATAAAAGAACAAACTTGGTGCAGTGCATTAACGCCCACGGAATTATCCCCCGGGGGTGTTAATTCACAAAAAAAAGGAATTAACCCCCGCGGATGTTAATTACTTTTTAAAATGGAATTAACACTCGTGGGGGATAATTCCTTTTTCTGACCGGTTTTAATTCCAATTTAAAATGGAAATAAACCCCATCTGGCAGACTATGGTATCAGTGGGTCTGCTTTCAAAGTTTTTTTTACTAAATAGTACTTTGGGCAGCCCGCTTCGCGGGTTCAAGGATTTTAATTCCCTTTTCGGGTCCTCTGTCCCGCTCACGCGACTCCGTCCCTCCGCTTAGGGTATGCTCAGGCGCCTGGCAGGCGCCTATGTTTTCAGTCGGTCTGCTTTCAATGCGTTTGTAGTAAACAGTGATTCGGGTTAGAGTATTTTAGAATCATATGTGTATGAAGTTTGGGTCTTAATGCCAATTCCAAAAAGCAAAAAACACCCGCGGGTCTTAGTTCATTTTTGTTGTGGGCCTTATTACCGGTTAATTTGGGAATTAACACCCGCGGGGGATATTTCCGTGGGCGTTAATGAACTGCACCAACAAACTTACCAAGTGCATTGAAGAAACGTTTGGTGTTTATAGAATAAAAAAAAACTTCTGAAAACTATGAAAATTTTGACTTATTATTTGTAGTTTCGAAAAAAATAGTTAGAGTGATATTTGGAATGCAATATTTAAAAAAAGTTACAATATAGGTATCTACTTCATGTTTCCAAACATCAAACAAAAATGTAAATATACTCGCTAGGTAAATTATGAGTGTAGCTTTAACAGAAAGTCCTTCTCCATTGATAATTTGTTTTTGGTCTTCAATGGTAGAAAACCACCTTACATCTGCATGTTTCCACCAAGCTTTATCAGTAGACGCAGAGGAAGTAATTGATGGATTCGCAAAACTTAAAAAAAATGTTTTGCGTACTTTAAGGACGTACTCATAAACATATAGATTAAAGGGTTAAGAGCCAAAGACGTACTTATGTACCTAAATTTTGTAACAGTAAGTCTCACTAGAATAAAAAAAAGTAATTTTGTCAGTTTTATGCTTTATTGGATTTGTATGTAAGTAAAGATAACAAGTATTTGTTAATTTTAATATCTTCTGTCTTTATTGTATTGAGTCTTCTTAAAAACTAAAGCTTAAAATCTACCTAACTTCTACTCTACCCTGTGAAGTGTTTCTATCTTGCAGCGTGTGCAAGATATCACATTTCCATACTTCCCGTCGCATGGATTGTGGTTGACATCGGTGGGAGCTACTTCGTTGATAGAAATAGTTGTGTCAGCATAAATAGTTATCGTCGATGATAATGACGATGACCTTGACTACGACGACGACGACGACGATGACGACGACGACCACGACGACGGCGGGTACAGCAGCTTTGGTTGCGGTCGGCGACGACCTAGGCGATCGGGTTAACTCCTCCCTCACTTAAATGAAGAACGTCCTCGGTCTTCTTGAGAGCCATGATGACGTTTTGAAGCTCGGTATTTCGGCGCTGTCAAATATATCTAACACAAATTTATTAGCATGCCAAAACTTAGTTGATGGAACTAACTCGACTAAATTGTGTTGGATAAAGGCTAGAATTGGCAAGTCACAATAAATTACATTGACTACATCTATTTTAATCACGTTTTTTAATTTGTCAATCAAAGTATTCTTTTCTGAAAAGTTAATGAAATGTCTACTTTTTTTACCGAATATTATAAATGTACGCGATGAAGCGCTTGGGGCTTCCTCTAAAACTATTTGATTTCTGAAGCAGTTTAAAGGTTTGTCTGTTGTTTCGATTGCATAAGTTAGAGATAATTCACTATGCACTGTAGCGTCATTAGAAGATGCATCATCCTCCAATGCATGGATATTTTGCCGAGAAAGCGCGTCAGCGACATAATTCTCTTTTCCTGGCTTGTAAAATATACGAGCATTATGCTCATCCACAAAAGCTTTCCATCGCTTAATTTTTGCGTTGGTATTTTTATCTGAAACTGAAAATGAAAGGGGTTGATGGTCTGTAAAAATATTTAGACTCTTTACTCCATAAAGATAGTTACGGAGACTTTTTAATGACCAGACTATGGCCAAAAGCTCTCTTTCATTGGTTGCAAATTCTATCTCCTTACCTCTGAGGGTTCTTGAGATCATTGTAATCGGTTTCCCGTTTTGGGACAAAACCGCTCCAAGACCATACGATGAAGCATCCGTCGTAAGATCGAAAGGCTTCGTGTAGTCTGGGTATAACAATGTTACGTCTTCTGACGCCAAAATATCTTTTAGTTTATTAAATGCATCAAATTGTTTGTCATTTAATTCAATCTTAATTTTTTTTGATTGGTTGGCACCTATTTTACCATTTTCGCCTTTCAATATATCAGTCAGTGGTCTAGCTATTGATGAAAAGTCCTTTATAAAACATCTATAATAACTCGCTAGACCCAGAAAAGACCTTAGTTCAAAAAGTGTTGAAGGTTGAGTGAAATTTTTGATTGTCTCCACTTTAGTAGGGCAAGTCTTTATGCCATCCCTAGATACCATAAAACCTAAGTATTCTACGTTTGTTTTAAAAAAATTAGATTTTTCACGAGAAACCCTCATATTTGCATCGTACAATTTTTTTAAAACCGTATTGATATCTTCGACATGTTCTTTTTCAGTTTCTGAAAAAACAATAACGTCATCGACGTAAACATAGCAAATTTTTCCAATTTGCTCACGTAGGACATCATCTATGGCCCTTTGGAAAATGCTGGGGGCATTTTTTAAACCAAACGGGAGGCGACAAAATTCATACTTTCCTCCGTTAACAGAGAAAGCTGTCTTTTCCCGGTCTCGTTCGGCTAGTTCGATTTGGTGAAACCCTGATTTTAAGTCTAGGGTTGTGAAAAACCGCGCTTTACCTAAATTTGACAAAATTGTTGTTATATTTGGGATGGGGTACTTATCATCTATGGTTCTCTCGTTGAGCTTCCGAAAGTCTATTACTAAACGTTTCTTTTTATTGCCCAACTCATCAGTACCCTTTTTATCAACAACCCAAATAGGATTGTTGTAGGGTGACCTTGATGGTCTAATTATACCATTCCGCAGAAGGTCTTTAACTTCAGTATTAACGAAATCTTTTACACCCATAGGATAGGGGTAAAATTTTGAGTAAATGGGGTCTTCACTTACTGTACGTATTGTGGCAACGATATTGGTGTTATACGGCAAAGATTCATTTGAATCTGCAAAAGTTTTTATTCTATTACGTATCATATTTTTAAAATCTATGCTTACGGATGGTGGAACCTTAATGTCCTCTACTTTCGTAAAGTTCACATTGTCACATTTATGGAAGAGAATAGTTTCTAACCCTGAATTGAAGCGAATTAAATTTTCTTTTAAGCAAATTGTGGCGTTAACCTGTGTTAACAGGTCAAGACCAATAATTCCGTCAAAAGTTGACAGGTTGGGTAAAATAAAAAAAGTGCTATTTCTCCCAAAAATATTTATAAAACATTTGAGTTCAATATTGTTAAAACCATGAATTGATTTTACTAAAAAAGGTGTGTCTACTGGCACTAAACCTTCTATCTCTTGTAATGGCCTGATGTAATTTTTCGAGGTACCTGTGTCAATTAAAAACTTTACTAACCTCCCTCCTACTGTTTTTTTAATAAACGGTAGTTGGGAGCTTCCCCTAAAAAATTAACGTAGTCAGAATCATGTACCTCAGCTTCCACTTCATCTACCTGCAACGCAGCTGTGGCTTCATAGTCACCTTCATTATTCCGTGGAGGATTGTCCTGCAAATATTGGATTGTCGACGCTGCCCCGACTGTCTTTGAAAGCTACTTGGCCTTTTATTCCTTTGTTATTGCCCTTGATCATAGGTATCGTTACTATTTTGTTGTTGATAGCTATTAAATTGGCGTAAACGTGATGATGTCGGATCAACATCCATTTTTCCACGACTGCTGGGGGATTTAGAACTGTTAAGTTCCGATTGTTTGTCGTTTTCATAACTTTGCCTTTTGTTAAAATATGGATTTTTGCCTTGCTTATTAATTTGGCTGTTATAAATGAAGTTATTACTATTATTATTGTTTTGGTAACGGTTCGGTGATCGTTTGATCTCGGACCTGAGAGATTTTTCTTCAAAATTTTTCGCATAACTCGTTGCAAACAAATACCTTTCATTGTTTGCTTCAACTTCTTGAGCTAAGGCCAAAGCTGTAGGCATATCAGACGGACGGGCCGAAAACAGAACATCACTTAATGGTTTTTTTAACCCAGATATAAAAACTCTAAGGGCGTCTCTTCTGTATTTTTCGTTAAATGCTATGGCTAATGCACTGTCATATGACATATTGGTTTTGTTTGTAAGAAGAGTAAGTTTTTTTTCAATCTCGTCATAATATTCTAGAACGGTAAGGTTTCCTTGCCGCAATGTACTGAGCTCTTGCTCAATTAAATAAATCGGACGTACATCGGCGTACGTAAAATCTAACCTAGCTATGATAGCTTTAAAATTTAAAACTGTATTGAATGAAGCCAAAACAGCGTCGGCTGGGCCTCTTATTTTATTTCTTATTATTCCAACTGCCTGGTTATGTCTAGAACTACCATCGTATTTTTCGAAAACTTTGTAAGCAGAGTGAACCGCTTGACGCCAAGAGACATAAGTGCCCTGTTTGCCCTCAAATTCTGGAAGAGATTTAACTATGTCGAGACACTCTTCACACCTACTACCTTCCACAATTTCAATTTCTTTAAAAATTTCAACTTCAGGTTTGTTTTGTGTCAATGTTAAATTTTTCACTGCATCACTTAACTTTCTTTCAAAATCCAATTTTTGTGCTTCAAGGGCACCACTGACTGCGGATTCTACTAATACTTTTAAATCTGTAGCATTCATTTTTGTTTCTATTTTTTTTCCTATTTGTAAGTAATTAAACTTTTCTAATAGTGTTTCAAAATTCTCAGGTTCACTCATTAACCGCAAAACCGTAAATGATATTTATACGCAGTTTAATTAATTTCAAATTAATAGGAGCACTCACAAAAAAAAAATAACACTTGCAAACTTTACAATTAAAAATATTCAAAGTATAGACAAATTCTTACATTTTTACATAAAAGAAAATAAACTCGTAATTGATGAATGATATATGTTGATATTGTTTAGATTTCCAAAAAGTTCTTCCGAGTTGGGCGCCAGTAAAGATAACAAGTATTTGTTAATTTTAATATCTTCTGTCTTTATTGTATTGAGTCTTCTTAAAAACTAAAGCTTAAAATCTACCTAACTTCTACTCTACCCTGTGAAGTGTTTCAATCTTGCAGCGTGTGCAAGATATCACATTTCCATACTTCCCGTCGCATGGATTGTGGTTGACATCGGTGGGAGCTACTTCGTTGATAGAAATAGTTGTGTCAGCATAATTAGTTATCGTCGATGATAATGACGATGACCTTGACTACGACGACGACGATGACGACGACGACGACGACGGCGGGTACAGCAGCTTTGGTTGCGGTCGGCGACGACCTAGGCGATCGGGTTAACTTGTACATACATATGTATCCTGTGACCCCCAACCACCCCCCCCCCCTGGCTGAAAGAATGGGTCCACCCTTGCTTTGGGACACGCTGCATATAAATTGAAATCAAAATAATACCTAATCTAAAGAAATTCTGATTCAATAATAATTTTTTAAACCACATTTTAAACTAAGGTGGCCTTTTTATAAAACGACTAGGGTGCCCGCGACCGCTCTGCTGGTCGTTAACAAACACTCAAAGTTCTCTTTAAAATGTTTATCTATTGTAACGCTCTTTGGAATGCAACATTTTTTTTGTTTTTAATTTATTTATTCAATGTTAACATGACACATTTCATAAGATACTTAATGCATAGAGATGAGAAAAATATATATTCTTAGCAACTATAAATTTAACAAATTTGAAGGAATAATTTAGGTATAGTGTTTATTATTTTGAGAAAGACGTTTTTTTACAACTCATTGGACTTTTTACAAAAAACTTATAACTACATAAAACAATTTAGCAAATTATTCTGCAATATTTTTTAATATTGGATTTTCGTTTAACAGACATTTATTGATAAAGTTATTATGAACTATGGAGCATTTATCTTTTATTGTGACAACAATAGCAATTTCATGTAGCCCTATCGTTTAGAAATGCCAAGGGGGATTTAAAATGGTTTTAAGGATCTTGTTTTGACAGATTTGGATTTTTTTGTAGAGGCATAAAGCATAGCAGGTTGCTTTTTCTAAACTTGTGATAATTTTATTATCATCCACTGTTAAATGAGGTATTTTCGCATTTCGTCTTTTAAATATTTTTGAAAGTTTCCAAGTAAGCTTATCATGTTTCTTTATCTGAGATAAAAGCTTGTTCCAATGCTTTTTCCTGATTATTTGAAGTTTCTTAAGTACCAATTCATTTAGAAGTTTGAGTTGAAATTTGAGAAAATCAGTTCTTTTTTTCTGATACCTACGACGTATGGTGTTTCTAAACGTAATAGTTTTTCTAAGATCATCATTTAGGACAGGATCGTAGTAGCTGCTCATGTTTGAAAGAGGAACTGTGATTTCAACTGACTCGTTTATAGCATGTTCAAATTTATTTATATTTTCATCAATATCCTCTATGCTATTCATAGAATTATGAGAATTTGTAATAAATTTATTGCTTAAGGTGTTTTTAAATTATTTTCCAATTTGCTCTTTGAAAATTATAATTTCCGTTTAGGCTACAGTGGTTTGCTTGTGAATTCATTTCAAAGATCACCGGAAGGTGATCTGAGGTGAGATCATTTTTAACAAAGGGACAAGATAACAAATCTTGCCGGTTTGTAAGAATAATATCCAGAGTAGAAGGGAGTCCTCTACCATTTGATGGAATATAGGTGGGATCCTTGGTATACAAGATATCAAAATCTTCAAAATTCTTCAAGTCGAATAAAGTTTTGCCCCATTTATTGTCCCGAGGGCAAGCCCATGAGGAATGTCTGCTATTTAGGTCACCGCAAATGAGGAAATTTTTATAACATCTTAATAATCTTAAGATGTCAGGTTTATATTTTGTAATAATTTCCTTTTTAACTCTAGCGCCTAGAAAATATGCAGCAATGAATTTGACACTCCCGATCCCCTGCAAATCAACTTCGATTAAAACGGTTTCAAATATAAAAGTCTTTTCTAGTTTGAGTAGACTATGGTTATACAAACCCCACCACCTTTTTCAATTTCCCTATCTACCCTGTAGCAGTAAAAATCCTTAAAGTTCATATTGACATTTTCCTTTAACCAAGTTTCAGTAACTATTGCTAATTCAATGTTGTTTTTAGTAAGAAAATCGTAAAATTCAGTTTGTTTTTTCTTCAAACTCATTGGCATTCCACAAACAGACCTTTAATTTACTTGCCATTGTTGTTGCTAAAGAGATATTTGATGCTTAAATCAGCAATTATATTAAATTGTTCTTGATTTGTCTTACAATTTGAAAGCTTAATTAGCATTTCATTTTTTAAGGAAATTAATTCTTCAAAGGTAAATAATTCATTATTTTCAATATTTTGTGTATTTTTAATTGTTGTATTATTTGCAATTGGATTAACAAAAGATTTATTAACAGATAACATATTATTATTAGTTATGGGAACGGGATAGGTACTGGGAATACTACTTGGATGGGGTACTGCAACTGGTGGACGTTGATTAATTTGAGGAAAATCAGCTGCTCGAAAAACAAAACTATTCTGCATCTGTTGATATGATCTTAAACCATCACGGGGATAGGTGCGATTGCTGTTTCTGTTCCGGTTTCTGTTTCGTTCTCGCAAACGGGTTTGTATTGCAATATATTCTAGTCTTTTCTTGCAGTTGGAATCGGTAGCTGAGTGTCTCTCTCCACAGTTTACACATTTAAGAGATTTCTTTTTATTGGGACAAACATTTGCGTAATGTGCTTCTGAACAAAGAGAACAGGCTATTTTTACATGGCAAAAACTAGATCCGTGACCAAACATTAAACAGTTGTGGCATTTAGGAACGAATTGGGGACTTTTTCTATAGTAGTCCCAATAAACGGTTACATTAAATACTCTTTTGGAGTTCTTTCTTAGATCATTGAACTTTTATTTTTTAAGTATACAAGATAATTGCATTGGTCTTTAAATTTTGGGTTTTTTACATTCATGGCATTTACTTTGAGCACATCAAGTTTTAAGTTTTGCACTAGTTCGTTTAATAGTTCTTCTTCACTCACTTTATGCAAGCCGTAAAGTACAACTTTAAATGGTTTATTTTCTTTAGTATTATGAGTAAAGTACGGTACTTTCAATTCGTCGAGAGACTTAGAGATTGTTTGTATGTCGCACTCTTTGTAAAAGTTAACACAACAACCTAGGGAAGTATTTTTACATTCAAAATTTGTAATGTTCTTATCTTTTACAAATTTTGCAACAAATTCACTATTTTTTCCAATCACTTTTTAGTAGCAGCAATTCCCCATGAAGCGAGCGCCAATGCTATTTTGTTTTGTGACCGAATTCATTCTAAAATCAGTAAAATTAAAAATGTCTTTCCGGTACCTCCAGGTGCATCCAAAAAATAAAATCCACCTTTCTCATCTCATCATAAACAGTCTTCATGATTTATAAACACTGAATTTTCGGATTCTAGGTAAAATGAATTGTTTTGTTTGATTTTTTACTTTGAATGACAATAATAAAATCTGAATTTCCGTTTTGATTCTATGAGCAAATGTTGTTTAAATTTTCTTCGCTTTGTTGACATGTTTTTTTTTTTTAATTTGTCACATTCAAATTTTTTAAATACAAACCTGCTACAACAACAATACCTATCCAAAAAACTAAACTTGAGATATAAGAACACAAACGAACAACAATTCATTTTTATATATAGAAAACAAAAAAGATAAGTTCTTTATATAGTACATGTATGTATGATTTAATTCTTATGTTGGGTATCAACAAAAGTTTAAATAATACTGCATACCAGGTTTTTGACAACAAATAACGAATAACTAGCTTCACAAGAAAGAGTGCCGCAACAAGAACTGCAGGCGCAACTTGTCAACAAATATCGTACGCCCACGCTCTATTTTCTATGTGCCCAAAATGCAGATGTACAGTACAGCTAAAGCTTGATAATTTTTGTTGATATGCTCCAAAATATAGGTGTAAGTATCCCTCTTATTCAGGCGCGAACGCAGGAAAAAAATTCCGGGGGGGGGGGGGTTTTACCTGAAAACTCAAAATTAAGAGTGAAATTGTAAGGCGAGGAAGTTAAATTCATACATTTGGGGGGGCGTTGAACCCCCAAAACCCCCACCCTGCATTCGCGCCTGCTCTTATTTAATGCTTAATAATTGTTTCACATTCATTCCCTATTTTTTATTGAAAAAAAAACTCTTTCTATACTCAAATACAACACAAAAACTCTGAAAACAGAAATAATTTTTTTCCGCGCAGTAGATTGTTTTTTTTTTTTGGTTTCCTATTGAGAATGTGAAAGCGTGCAGCAAAACCTGACAAACTTGTGCGATACGACGCGATGATGCTGCAGCTGCTTCGCATTATGTTCGCAACATTGAATTTTTGTGAAATCAATATTTGGGCAACTACTACAGCTGGGATTGCAAATGGGGCTACGTCTTCATTGGGGCATATTCATAGTCGCAGATAGACCCAGGTTTACCTAAAATACGGTTTAAGACAATTTTGGCTCAATGAATACAGACCGATTTTAATTACAAATTGTTGGTTTTATATTTTTATAAGGTAACTTGGTATACTACGCAAATAGCTTCAAATATTTTAAAATGATAAACTTAAAAAAAATAGAATCAACGTCCGAAAATTCAATAGTCTTTTTTTTATATGTTAATTTTTAATAAAAAACGAATGCCTATGTTTTGTTGGCATATTCCCAAATATATATCTCGTCAATGGCTTGGTTGTTTTTCTTATAGTTTCGGTTTCCGGTACTTCTACGTTTATCAAAAAATATTGCATACCTAACATTTTTAAAATTTTTTTTTCCGGATAAATAAAATCGAAGAAAAAATCCTTTTTTTTTATTTTTGACTTTTGCGTATCAGGCGCGAACACGGGGGCGGGGGTTGAACAAAGTTCGGGGGGGGGGGGGGTGTGGTTAAACTGAAAACTCAAAATTAAGAGTGAAATTGTATGGCGAGGTAGTTAAATTCATACATTTCGGGGGGTTGAACCCCCAAACCCCCCCCCCCTGCGTTCGCGCCTGTTGCGTATACCTATGTATTGTTTTTAAATTTCGTTTTATTCACACTTCATTTATTAACAGCTTTCGCACATATTTCGCATACCTCTTCGGTGGCTCGAAATTCTTCTCGGCGGCGGTGGCGTTTCTCCAAATACCTCATCCTCCTATTCTCCAGTTAGAAGAGATACTTTATCCACCTCTTGGCTTTCTCTTTCAGATATCCCTACTTTCGGTTATGGTTAGGGCTGGCCACGAGACGAGACTCTGAGAGACTTTTGTAAGTCTCGTCTCGGTCTCGTTAAAATCGAAAATTTTCAGTCTCTTCTTGGTCTCGTATAATTAAGTCTCGTCTCGGTCTCGTCTCCGAAAAATACGATTTCCGGACATACTGTTGATTATTGGAACGAAATATTTTCAATTATCGTTTGAATATGTGCAGAAGAAAATAAATATTTAACTGAAATTGAATTTTTTAATTAATTAGACTCTCTGTAAATGTCGGTCCAAATATACCGTCTCGTCTCGGTCTCTTATCGGTTGCTCTAAATGCAGTGTCGTTGTGAAGGGATCACACTAGCGATCATTTCATTATACATTTAATACCTGTCATTGACTTTAATCCACACTACGCCTCACAATAGCCAACCTATATTTTAATGCACTCGCATTCCTTTTCTATTTTTAATAATGCACTCGCATTTCGTTCATGGTCATAAGTATCAACCTCATGCACTAAATTATTAAGTAATAATTTCAATGTCACTGACGATGACGGGACGCGAGGCTTCAGATTACTTTGGTCAAGTGTATCTACCTACTCGCTAAAGTTCAATGCACTGCATACTGTGTAGTGCATATGGCTGGATGTATTTGGATACAGTTGTGCATTGTATTAGAAGGGCTATGCATATTGGTATCGACTTTTTGCTGACATAGCAAGTATGCTGCCTGGTTCCGTTGTTCGTCAATTTCCCACAGAATTCGGAATATAAAATATTTCTATGTTTGAGTTATAATATGTATTTGATATAGGCTTAAGATGTTAGTGTGTAAGTAGATTATTTTGTATAAATAGCTTTAGTTCGATTGAATAAACTTACTTTCGTTTTGGAAGTGAAAAGATAACCATTGGCTCCTTAACCGTTTTTCTATTTTACTTCAACCAGGAACGGATAGGCTCATCTAGCCATCAACCATATTCGGCTTGGGGAAGCTATCCAATATCCCCCATAGCTTAGAAGGTGAGGTAGTGCAGGCCCACTTTACATCGTCTCGGTCTCGTCATGCGAGACCGAGACTTTTCTCGTCTCGTGGCCAACCCTAGTTATGGTTTAGGTTCCTCATCTATGGCGTTCGCCACAGTTTACTATTATTAATGGATCAAAAATGTTTAAAATGTTTCCTTTTTTAAATATTGGTTTATATTAAATGTGAACTTTTGTCGTAGACAAAACTTAAAAACTGCCCTTAAAAGTCATCAATTTACTAACGTCCAAAATGGCTATGAGGCTCTCATGCTCTGCATAAAAGAAGTAAAAGCTGAAATAACGATTCAAGCGGCGCGCGATGTTACTATAAGGCTTAGAAATTTAGAGCCACATTGTCACTTTTTGTTAATTTTCTTAATAAACACTTTAAATAAAGATGAAATTTAAATATATACATACATAGCATAGTTGCGAAGCACCAACAAGCGTCGGATACGGACGGATAGACTGTTGACGAACCAAGCAAACGAAATAAGGACAACGATTTTCGGATATGTTTTTGTACGTGGAATGTATTGTCCCTATATAGGCCACGTGCAGTCGAACAACTAGTGGAGGCCCTAGACTGCTGCAAAGCAGATATAACCGCCATCCAAGAAGTGCGATGGGATGGACCGGGCACACGGAAGATGAAAAGCTGCGACATTTACTACGGTGACGGTCAAAAGCAGCGTTTATTTGGGTGTGGATTCGTCGTTGGAAGAAGACTTAGGCAAAAAGTCTTGAGTTTCAATTATTTGAATGAACGCCTCGTGACAATCCGCATCAATGCTAAATTCGCCAACATAAGCCTAATATGCGTGCATGTCCCGCGTGAGAAGAAAGATGAAGACACCAAAGACGAGTTCTACGAGCTCTTGGGAGAATACGTACGAGCAGTGTCCTAGCTATGACAAAGGAAGAGAGGACGTTTTTGGTGACATTATCGGAAAGCACAGCCTGCACGACAGCACCTCCGACAACGGAATCAGGCTGATCGACTTCTCTGCGGGACGAAACATAGTGGTAGTTAGTACGCGGTCACCTCGATATCCACAAGGGGACCTGGAAACATTTCGATCAATCAACCGTTAACCAGATTGTTTATATTGCGATCGATGCAAAAGACTCGTCCAGTATCAGGGATGTCTGAACTTTCCGAGGAGCAAACGTTGACTCGGACCATTATCTTGTTGTAGCCAAGGTACAGCTTCGGATATCTCGAACTCAGCCAAACCGAAGAAATGCTGTGAGGAAGTTTGACGTCGGGCGGCTACAATCACAAGAAATTGCTAGGTCCTTCTCCGATTGGGTCTCAAACAACCTCTTAAGAGGTCCTATGCCGCCAGCATCAAGTGTTGCAAACCAGTGGCAACATTGCCAGGAAGCCATCAGAGATGCTGGGTTTCACTCAACCACCACAACGAAACCCATGGTTTGACGACGATTGCCTGCAAGCACATGCAGCGAAGCAGCAGGCATACAAGGCGTCGCTGCACAGAAGGACCAGAGCTACTCGCGAGCTCTATGAGCAAAAGAGGAGAGAGGAATACCGGCTTCTCAGAAAGAAGAAGAGGGAGCATGAGAAGCTCGAGATCGAGGAGAATGGGGGATGTCATAACAGGAATGAGGTTCGGAAGTTTTACCAAAAGGTAAAAAGGAGCTATCAGGGCTACAGAGCTTGAACTGAAGCCTGCATGGACGAGCGAGGGAACATCGTAGTAGATTTGCAGTCGATGCTGAGAATATGGAAAGATCACTTTTGTAGACTGTATAACGGCGATGACGAATCATTCAACCATTCAACCTAGACGATGAAGATCAACAATTCCGACTACCCGACCTCGACGAAGTGAAAATAGCAATATCTAAGCTTAAGTCCAACAAAGCTGCTGGAGCCGACGGGCTCGCTGCCGAGCTATTCAAAGCAGCAGGAGATGATTTGGTAAGGAGTATGCACCAGCTCATCTGTAAAATATGGTCGGAGGAAAGCAAGCCCGATGAATGGAATCTCAGCATTGTTTGCCCGATCCACAAGGAAGGAGACCCTCTAAACTGCGCCAACTATAGAGGAAGCAGTCTCCATAACATCGCATACAAGAGCTTCTCTGCCGTATTGTGTGAACGCCTGAAGCCGTTCGTCAACAACCTGATAGGTCCTTATCAGTGTGGATTCAGGCCAGGAAAGTCCACCATCGACCAAATATTCACACTACGGCAGATCTTGGAAAAAACCCAGGAACTTCAATTCGACACTCACCACCTGTTCATCGATTTTAAGGCCGCGTATGACAGTATTTATATCGACGAGCTATATAAAGCTATGTCTAGGTTTGGCATCCCTGGCAAACTCGTCCGTTTGTGGTGCAGGATATAGGGCTGGCCACGAGACGAGAAAAGTCTCGGTCTCGATCTCGGTCTCGCATGACGAGACCGAGACAAGACGAGACGACCTCAACCAATTTGGCGTGTGAAACTGGAAACAGCTAGCTAGGGACAGAGCCGGCTGGAGAAGGCTTGTTGGTTGAGGCCCTGGTCCACAACGGACTGTAGCGCCAGCATATAGGAGTCATTTTAAGACATTTTAAGACGACACAACTCTACCTAATTTCTTAACTATGATTCTAGGAATCCAATTATACAAATTATTGTGTTTCATTTTATATAAAACTTTTTCACCTACACTTAGGCCCAGTTTTTCAGTGGAGACTCTGGCAATAGATTTGTCTACAGTTACGTCAAGAAGCAGTTTTTAAGTGAAAGCTGAATGTACAAAGTCTTAAAAAACAAAGAAGATAAAATAAAAAGAAGCTTTGTTTAGTTAATCCAGAGTTAACTCATCAAATTTGTTGAGTTAACTCGGGTTTAACTTTACCCCGCTCTGAAAAACTGGCCCTCAGTGATTTTACATTATTTCGATTTTTGTATAAAGTTGGACCTTTGGAATTTTCAATTATTTTCAATATTTTTATTTTCATCGAAAGCTTGACGGGCTTTAGGTTTTACATCATCAATATAAGTTCATTCGGACAAAGCAAAGTTGTACTCCATGGCGTAGAACGATACTTTAAAAGAAAATTAAAAATAAGTCGCTCAATCGGGAATTTTCATCGTTGGGATCCGTAAATAATTTCTTAAGAGTGCTTTTAACAGTTTGTACTCCCCTTTCTGTGGCTCCATTTGATTTCGGATGATAAGGCGGACTTTTAAAACAGTTATGGGCAATTTCATGAACACTTTTAAATGTTTAAAAGACCATTTAGCCTTGAAATGGGGATTTTTAGTTTCACCAACTGCTTTTAAATTTAACAGGATTTTAAACACCCTTATAAACTAAAAGCTTATTTTTGTCTCATTAAATTTTAAAAGCCTCGTGAAAGTCATAACATCCCCTGACCTAAACATACACATAATATTTTGATATCCCATTTGTTTTTTTTTTTTGCTTTTTGTGCAGATTAGAACTAAAAAATATTAATAGGTAGATAATACATTTTGGGTTTCTTTTTAGAATAATAGTTTGGTCATCTTCTGAGGATGAAGATGAAGAGCAACATGAGATTCAACGCCAGAGTATTCCGCGTCGACAGGATTTGTTTTTTCCTTGGTAATGATAGCTTGCTACCCATGCAGAAATTATTTATGTGACGTTCTTAAGGAAGAAATCCAATGTTAAAGTGTTTTAAATTGATTTGTATTTCAGTTTATGATCAATAATTGGGCGCGTATCTTCAAGCAACAAAACAATTCGTGAAGAAAACATGTCCCCTATTACTCTGTTCATTTTATATTTTAAGTACAGGGAAGATAGGGTGTTTGCCTTCACTTTTTTTATAAATCTTTTCCATTTTCTATGGTTGTTTGCCGTATCGAGCATTATAAATTGGCATATTTCTCTCTTCTCTCTCATTCAAATGTCGGTAGGGTTATCAACTGCTAATTTACATTTCATAAACAGAAAAATATAGATCGTAAACTAAATAAATTGGCGTATTTCTCTCTCATTCAAATGTCGGTAGGGTTACCAACTGCTAATTTACATTTCATATACAGAAAAATGTAGATCTAAACAAAAATTAAAGTAAATGCAAATAAAAGTAAATTTATCTTTTTCCACACCGCCTTAACTCTTTCAACGTAAAAATAAATCGCAGAAAAAAAGGAAAAATAAGTTACAGAATAAAAAATAAATTGAATTAAAAAAAAAACATTTTATCACTCCGACAAGTAGTTGCTGCTGATACTCTCTTAATTTAAGTTAATAACTAAATTTTCCACTGTTGTTTCAGTAAAAACATCCACTTCCCACATCTTTGGCTCAATCACCTGCCAAAAACTTATTTTGGCTTGCCACGAATCCTTTCACTTGAGTCCAAACAAGCTCAATGGGATTTAGTTCAAAAAAGTTAAAAAAAAACTATTTGGCAATTCAAAATTTGCAATTAATTGATGAACCCAACTCCATTAAAAACTTGCTCAAGTAGTAATTCTTCTTAAAAAAAAATACCCCACAAATATTGTATAGCAACATTTTAACCGTTTTCCAGAAAAAATTAAAACGAAAAGATGTAAGCAGAAAAACACGAAGTGACCAATTTTTTCCTCAAACATAAAATATATGCTCTCAAAAGCTTTTATAAGGCTTCAATTCTGAATGCTCCATAGCAAAAACTAAAGAAAACGGTATTAGAATTTCCATCCACGGACCTATGGTAACTCTGAATCAATGTGATTTTTTAATAAACACATTAAGCGAGGGAGAGGCAAATTGTGTGTATCTTGTTTCTTGTATCAGTCTCCTCAGTCCTCAGCCCTTAGAACCAGGGAGCAGACAGCAGTAGCGGATCTAGGATTACGCTGTGGGGGGGGGGGGGCTTCGAGATCCAGTTTGAGGCAAAACTGAAAATGATATCACTGACAAAAGCTCATATGTGTTTTGAAAATATAAGCTCTCTGGAGATCTCATTTCGGTGAACTAGCCAGATCAATTAGTGGAGTAGGTATATCTGTTGTGTTCGAAATGTCACTGGAAATCACAGAAAACAATATTTTGCCGATTGAAAAATTAAATATAAAAACTACAAGAAGTCACTTTAAATCTAGAATCTTGAGGGATATTATATATTCATTTTCTTCTGCATGATTTTCTGAGTGCACAGAGAAAACTAATGCTTTTGGAATTTGGCTCCTTGACTAGAGATCTTGTATGCTATTGCTTCAACATTTTTTTTTTTGTATAATTGACTTCGACCTTAGATATAAGATTTTAGTTTTAGTTTAGTACATTTTTTTTTTAAATAGGCTTAGTTTGTAGGGTTAGTTGTTGTCGCATTTGGAATGTTAATTGTTCAGCCCAACCCCGTTTTTTCAAATATATCTTCAAGCTTTAGCCCAAACTTCGGACTTTGACAGTCCCTAGAGTTAAGGCCCAAACAATCTCTGGAATAAGTTAAGTTTTAATGGAATTGGTTGCATAACCCTGACCACGTTTTTTCTCCAATTCTTGTCAGGCCTTAGACGCGAGATGGGTTTTGCGTCCCAATTTTCTGGGCTTTGTTTTAAGAGAATAATTGTATTTGCATAAAAAATATCCTTGTCCATTATTCGTAGCCCCGAACTTAGTTTTTCTCCAATTCCCTTAAGACTTTAGCCCCAACCAAATTATTTTGGGGCTTAGAAAATAAATTACATGACATGTAAATTGTTCAGCCCCAATTTCGTTATTAAATTTAAACATCTTAGCAATATTGGAGACCAATATAAAACTCTACACGTTGTAATGTATTGCTTTCTATATTTCAATTCATTTTAGGAATCGGTTGTGGGGGGGGCCTTAGCCCCTATAGCCACCCCCTGGATCCGCCACTGGCAGACAGGTCATGGTGCAATGTGCAATGCACGTGGGTTTATGGAATATTACAAAAACAATTTCAATGGAAGCCAAAAAAAATAACACAAACTAATATTTGTTAAAAGTCAAGTGCCTTATATTTTTTTTTCATATTTTACTGTGCGTAGCTATATAAAAGAAAAGGGAAAAAAATTTTAATTAACTATACTAAAGGGTTTTCCAATAGGGACGGGTTGATTTTGACAGCTCGTGGCGGCCATATTGTTTCTTTTACTTTCGGTCAAAATATCGTCTTTTAAACAGCTACTACAGACAAATCATCATGGTGAGTTACAGCGTCGAGCAACACGTGCAAATGATGTTTTGAGCAGTTAGAAGTTTATCCCAATTTTGGTCGAAAATCATCTTTAGTGATGAGGCCCATCTTTGGATGAATGGGTACGTGAATTAGCAAAATTGCCGGATTTGGGACGACACTAATCCACGCGAGATTCACGAGGTGCCAATGCATCCAAATATAGTTACTGTTTTGTGTGGATTTTGAGCTGGATGCCTGGAGGCGTCATCGGTCCGGAATTAAATTAGAAATTTGCTTAAATTCCTTAGTGGATAAGTGCTTTTATTAATTATTCATCAACCACTGAAAACCAGATGACTTTATGTCTTCTATTTTTTTAGAAAATCTAAAATCACGAAAAATACTAATTGTATTCAATCATTTTGTTTATAAAATTGACGGTCCTGCCTATAATGAAAGAGATAGACCCCCCCCCCCATGGTGAAAAATACATTTTTTTGGTCCCTCTACAAGAATCCCTAATTTTTTTGTCGCCAAATATTCCCACACCGGATTCATCATATATCATTTTTTTGTGAAAAACTACAAATTTTCAATGGCTCCCCGATTTTGTTTTTCCCAAGGGCAACTCAAAATAAAAAAAAAAAATGCTGAAAACGATCCACCCTAATATGCATACACTCCACTCTACTTGAATAGAAACAAATTTGTTTACTATCTGAGCGTGTAGCGCTTTGGTAAATTTATAAACTCACCTTTTGGTTTAAGTTCCAAAAAGAGGGGTCTATTGCGAATAAAACTGCATGGACAGAATAATTCAGGAGAATACCATTAGGTTATTTTATACGACTTTCCTAATTACTTCATTAAAAACACTGCTTTTTTTGAAATTGAAAAAGTGCAGTATAAATGGGTAGTTTTCTATTTGTAATCATATTTTAATAATGTGTGCTACCACCTTTATTTCAAATAAATTGAAAACCCCAGTTGGCGACTGAATCGTGCAGTTATTTTATATAATTTAAAGAAATTGCACTTCATGCTTCTTTGATTGCAGCAGTAAGTGATTCTTTGTCTTCATATTGTCAGTCAGAATCGTTAATTTTACGAATCATCCATCCCCATACGTTTTTTATAATACTAAGGTCCGGAGAATACGGTGGACATTGAAGTAAGGTAAGATTTTCTCGGATATCCAACTGTTAATGATCCTTGCGTTGATGATTGGCACGTTTTCTTGATGAAATGTCTATGGTATTGGTCCAAAGACATCGGTAAACTTAGGGAAATCATCTTGCAATAGTTCCTTGTAGGAGTTTGCCGTCATTTTTAATGTGGGAAAGTTCAGGTCAGTTGTTCAAAATCAGAAAATCGCACCTGGATTCCTTCCTTATAACATGAAAATAGTAATTATATACATCCGGGTCATCTAAATTGAATGAAAATACCGCTTTTGTCCACTCTTCCTTTCACGGCATATTCTTCCTGCAAAAATCTTTTATATTGTGTCTTCGTTTTGTATTAAACGGTGGTTTTTTCTTCAATTTTAGGCGCTTTAAATGTTGTGACCCACGCTGTAATAACACTGCCTTGATTTTAGCAGCAGAGTGGCTTGAATTTGAAGCCAGTCTAATTATTTTTCGTCGGTCTGCTTCTGTTGTGGCTGTTGATTGCCCACCTTACACATTTTTTTCATAGTTTTATTTATTTTTAGGGTTCGAACAAACAATTTTCACACTTGTACTTATTTTGTTGGCAATTGTGCGTAGGGGAAGCATGTTTTCCGCGGATACTTCTATTTTGGCTTTTTTTGTAGGGTTTAATGGTCCTCCGCGGCCCATCTTTTCTTTGATAAAACAATTATTATTTTTAATCTACACTTCTATTGTTAGAACAATATTTTTTCTTCTTACCGTAATCTATAGAGACAAAACGCACACTGTTTCTATTCAAGTGGCGCAAAAAAAAAGCTGTGTATTTAATGAAGTAATTCGAAAAGAGGTACAAAATAACCTAATGGTATTCTCCTAAATTATTCTGTCCTTACAGTTTTTATCGCAATATATCCCTCTTTTAGGAACTAAAACCAAAGGTGAATTTATAAATTTACCAAAGCGTCACACTATATAGCGCTGATAGTAACAAAAAAGTTTGTTTATATTCAAGTGGCGCGGAGTGTATGTATTTTTTAAACTAAAATTAAGGTATGTAAATTAAAGACGTATGAGTTTTCTAAAAATAGTTGCTGTGTATTGTCGTTAAATACAAAAATTAATCCGAGCTGGAATATTCGGTTTCTGATTTGTGAATTTCGTCACTTACATAAGTAATTTTCTGTAACTGTTGGAATGTTAGTAGTTCTTGACGTATGGTATCTGTTTCAGGTGCAATTGAAAATTGTAAGATTATTTTTAATAGTTTTTCCCGAAATATGAATTTATCAATGGATCTGATAGTTGTCCAATGAGGATGGTGTGCTGTTTAATGACGTCTACATAATGGCATACAATTTTATGAATACTTAGAGGCATAGGATACCAACTGTCAACTGTATAGTCGTAAATAAAGGTGCTTGGCTGCGTTTAGGTGTATTTCAAACTTCGAAAAATTTGATACGGGGAACGAAAAAGTGTGATTCCAAAAAAAGAAAAAATATTTAGCAATGTTTTGCGAGGTATACCATATACATTTCCAAAAAGAAGACACTCACAGCTACTCAAAAATCATAATTTGGATTCAAAGCAGCATCAAGCACTAATTTAGATTGCCCAAAATATCTTCACAATTTTTCAACATTTTTTATCTAACAAACTAACACAGACACATGTTTAAAACTTAAGCCATATATAAGATAATACCGTTACAAATCACTGTTATTTTTGTAATCAAAATTGATCAATAATTAACACGGAAACACCCAGCGTTGCCCGGGTCCCTTTTGATAAAGGATAGTTTGTTAACAAATCTTGAAAAAAAAAAATTTCCCGTGGAAAATAGTTTTCCTTGAAAATATTTCTGCTGTCGTGAATATCTCTGAATAAAATTCGATGAATTGACCGCCCGATTCACTAGGAAAACTTATTCCCGACATCAATAAATTTTCAACATCATTCATGTTCTCAATTTTCAAAGGATAGAAATATTGTGCAAGTGTTAATTATTATAAATATAAAAGCATATTCACGTACTTCTAAATATCTATGCTAAATACACCTACTTGTAAGAAAATATTTGAAAAATTTGTATGGTTTGCTATCTCGCCCCCAACTATCAACTGTCAACGCAAAAGGTGTGATTTTTCGGATTTTTGACATTTTACCATCATTACTGTCAAGTGCGATTTTTTTGATTTCCATTGGACTAAGAGAGCAAAATCCACCTCCTAAATCGATTGGCGCTCTCAGATCTTGTCATTTCGACACCTTTCAAATTGAAAAGTGAAATTTCTTATTTTCTGTTGGTGCTGGCCAAGACATTAGATAATAAAACCCTCCTTAGCTGTAATACGGCAGTTTTTGCTCTTATAGCATTACTGTTACCATTTTTGTTATACATGCGAGTGATTTACTCTACGGAGCGAATGTTCCTCACTGATTTGGGAGATTGTGAAAGTATTCGCCGTTTTGATTTCAGCATTACTAAATTTTCACCGACCATGTAAATCAAACATGATTGGTTAAGGTTTTACCTTCCACCACAATCCAATCAACAACCAGCGCATTTTTACTTACTTGAGAATTATATCATGCCATTCATTAGCCTTTCATCACTACTTATTATATTTTCCAACATTCTTACATTCACTTACACATTCAACAAAAACCAGGCAAAAAACTCATACTCACTTGAAACGTCAAATCTCATATAAGCTAAGCTTTGTACAACGCTAATGTCTTGTTCAAAAAGTTATATTTTTCGCCATGTCGGTCGCTGCATGTGGACATAGATTTTTCGGACTCCATTGGATTTTTTCTGGACATGTTCATAATCCTGCCATCTGTTTAATCGAATCAGTCTTTAAAATTGTATGGTTTTCTATTAATATTTTGAATGTATTTAAATAGTGAGACAATGACCTTTCCATAGACATAGACATTCGGATAAGTACTTTTTGATTTATAGCCAATTTTATGCAGACAAATTGACAATTTTAAATTTTTTTTTTCTGGATTTTATCTGTAAAAAATATTTCTTATGTAAAATTTTAATATTTGAAATTATTTTGTGAAGCTTGTGAGCAACGCACAGTTATGTTTAATATATCAACATTTTTATTAGACTTTCAAGATTTATTTTTTTAAATTGAGAAATATTTTATGGGCGTGGTGAAAATATAAAAATAAAAGTCGTTGAAAAAGCATGATAAATTCTGCATTTTTTTTTTGTAAATAAATCAATAAAACTAATTTTAGAGTAGCTTTTGTTGTAATAATCACTTAACTTTTACTAACAATATTTAAGAAGAGGATTAGATCAATTGGTGTGTTGGTTTTGTTTTTCAAAATTTATCAATTTTGTATTAAGTTTTGCACTGAAAGTACCAAAAATCCAATTGATTTTTCACTAAATCACATTTTTTGTATGAATTTTTTCTAAGATTTTGCAAAACCTTTAACACAGCAATTTAGATTATATATTTCTACCTCAAATCCATGTATCAATTGTTATGAACTATTAAGTATTACTCAAGTTTGAAGCCTCTTTAAATTGGCTAAATGTAGCTTTATTGTGATTTATCTCATTAAATTGCCCCTACTTTTTTTTCCTTTAGATGTACAAATATAAAATTACTAAAATATTTGTAGAAGAATGTAACACCTTTAATTGTATCAATAGTTTTTCAAAGTTTTAAAATGTTTCATTAACTTTTAACAATTTTCTAAGTAAATACACTCAAAAGGTATGAATTTTTTGCATTATGTCAAACTCTTTCTCTTTTAACAATTTATTTTGTGATGAAAGTGAATTATTTTTTATTTTTATAATTTTCTATGTTTTATAACCTTTCATTTGAATTCTCATTTATAAATATCAAAATAGTATTACCCATGTTATGGCCATTTACAGGTATTTTACGTATATTTTAGCAAAAAGAAAAAAATTTATCGACCATAGACTGGATTTTTGCAAAATGTTTTCTTTCAATTATGTTTAAAAATCCATATTAGAGCTTTTGGTTATCGTAGAAATATGTTTTATATGCCAAAACAATTGTTGATTCGTATCGATTATTACAAAATTTAAATTTTGATAATCGGTTAAATAAAAAGTAACAATATTCACTATTTAGTCAAAATAATGCTATTTTATCTGTTTAAGCGTATTAGTCTTTAAAAATGTATTAACGTCTATTATTGCTTTGTATGTATTTAAATAGCGAGATAATGACCTTTCCATCGACATCTTAATTTTGAAATTCGAATTCGTACTTTCCGATTTATAGCCAATTTTATGCAGACAAATTGACAATTTTAAAATTTTTTCTGAATTTTTTCTGTAAAAAATATTTCGAATGTAAAAATTTAATATTTGAAATTATTTTGTGCAGCTTGTGAACAAAGCGCATTTATTTTTTATATATCAAAATTTTTATCAGATTTTCAGGATTTATAATTTTTAAATTTGAAAATATTTTATGGGCGTGGTGAAATTATAAAAATAAAATTCGTTGAAAAGGCATGATTTTTTGGTAAATAAATCAATAAAACTAATTTTAGAGTGTTTTTTGTTGAAATAATCACTAAACATTTATTAGCAATATTTCAGAAGAGGATTAGAGCAATTGGTGTGTTAGTTTTGTTTTTCAAAATTTACCAATTTTTTATTAACTTTAGCATTTAAAGTACCAAAAATTGAATTGATTTTTCACTAAATCACATTTTTAGTATGAATTTTTTTAAGATTTTGCAAAAATTTTAACACTGGAATTTATATTATAAATTTTTACCTCAAATTCATGTATCATTTGTTATGAACTATTATGTATAACTGAAGTTTTAAACCTCTTAATTTGGCTAAATGGAGCTTTTTTGTGATTTATTTTATTAAATTGCCCCTACTTTTTTCCCGTTAGATTTACAAATACAAAATCATCACATGTTTGTAAAAGAAAGCTACACCTATAAATGTGCATCCTTTGTTTTTGTTCAAATATATACATTTTTGATTAACTATTGAATTTAAATTACGAAAAAATAAGTTGATTTTTCATTAAAACGCATTTTTAGTACACATTTTTTTAATATTTTGCAAAAATTTTTACACACAAATTTAAGTTATAAATTTCTATTTAAATTTCATGTATAATTTATTATGAACTATTAAGGTTTGCTCAATTTTGAAACCTCTAAAGTTGTCTAAATGTAGCTTTTTTTGTGATTTATTTATTAAATTACCCGTACTTTTTTTCCCGTTAGATTTAGAAATACAAAATTAGTCACACATTTATAGAAGAAGGTTACACCTATAAACGTACATCATTAGCTTTTTGAAATAAAAAAAAAATTCATCAAGTTTTGAATTTAATGTATGTAATATAAATTTGACGGGTCATTTACACACCCTTTTAGTATGAAATTGTTCACCCCCCTCAATAATTTTTATACACAAATTTAGCCATATCCCATAGCTAAATTCTGAGATCAAAACTTTAATAATCGTCTGAGTAGAAATGAAGTTATGATTTTGTATATTAAAAGAACTCCAATTAGAAATTCAATTGAGATAACGGTGCTCTCCACTGGTAGACGATTGTTGAAAATGAACAAAGCGGAGCATTTCTATGGATTTTATTCGATTTTTTATGAATTTTAAAAAATCAATTGTGACGCTAATATAGGAGGTAGATTAAAAAGTGAGGTATCAAATTAATGGCTATACTGTTGAAATTAAATATAAGAAAAAATTAGATCAATCCCTGCACACACCCACATGTTATTAAGTAATATGTGTGAACAATATTATGTTGTGAATTTCTCAACTCAACGGTACAATAGGAATATAATTTTTTTTAAACAAGTTCCAAGGACATATAGCTATAATTTATTAGTACATTGCAAACCTCTACGAAAAAACAAATTTCATATAGGCAACATTTTTTTATTATTGTTAAAGATTTCTGAAAAATATTTAAGTTTATTTTTTTTTTAGAAGCTATCTATCGGATAGCAGGGGGACAGACATTGTTGATGCCATAAAAAAAAATTAGTATTTTGATTGTCTTGTTGTTAGTTTGGACACCCGTACAGCCAAACTGACAAGAAAACAAAAAAAGACTTTAATATATTAGTTAAGATTAAGATAATGTGATCTACTCAAAAACTTAAAATTCGAAAATTAATCGCAATTTTTTTTACAATTGACTTTGAAAGGCGTTTGCTCTTCAATAAAATGAGTTAGACAAGGAACAAATGCATTTTGGGGGTCAACAACAATCCATTATAGATAAGAAAAAAAACATGTGATCTACGTCATCGGTTTTTTTACGTCTAGCTATATCGGGTCGGTCCACTGTGGATTTGCAATCCGATTGGGACCGAGTTTAAAATTGAAATGAGATTTGCACGCAAATCATTTCATCGACGAATACATTTGTTTTTTTTTTTAGATTTTGTTTTGTACACATTGTTACGTATCCGGTTTTGGTCGTTCGAAATCATATCAGATACTAACGTATCTCAGTTACCATATCTGCCTACACCCTAACGTAGTCAATGTTCCTCGATTCTGTACGTATTCATTTAAGCCTAGTACGCTGCTGATGCGAAACGAAATGTTCGTGTGGTCTTCAAAAAGACAACGAAATGCTTACGAAAATACAGCGGAAAAATGTTCATGAAGAGTTTCACAAATTGCAAATAAATACAACAAATTTTAATGAAAAAATCAAACAAAAAGCATGTTGTTATAAAAGAAACAAAAAATAAAACACGAACACACCCAAATGTCATTTTTGGGCACACAATTAATGGTCCGGCAATTAATTCTGTGTGAAAAGAGAGTGGAGACTTGTCAAAACAATCAGATATAATCTTCATTTTCGCTGGTAAAACATCGTACCACAGTCCACAAAACGAAAAGCTTATGATTTCGTCATTAAATTTTTGTATGGCATTTTACATTTCACATCAGCAGCGTACTAGGCTTTATTATGAGAAATAATATCAAGATGATTTTAAAACATAAGGTACACCCTAAAAAATTTCTGTTGAAAATTACTACAATTATTGTATGCAACTGGTCCGTTACAATAATTGTAGTAATTTTCAACAGGTAATTTCGGTGTTTTATTTTCAACATCTCGTTGAAAAGTGCAATGTTGAATTTTCATCAAAATAAAAAGTAAGCATCTATATCGTATATCGTATATCGTATAACGTAAAGATCGTATGGCGATATTTGTAATAAATATTCGCTTAAAAACTAACACACGTAATGAAAAATTCACTTAGCAGTTGTTGAAAAACCAACATATATAGTCGAATAATCAACATTTATTAATTTGTATATAACTTTTTTCTCGTTATTAATAAGCAAATATTGCATTGCTTTCAACAGAAATGTTTAAAAGTAAACAATAGGTTTGGAAAATTAATTGCAAAGCGATTTTTATTTCAACTTCTTTTGTTGATAATTCAACTATAATTTCTTACTTTTCAACACTAATATCAAATATTCAACAGCATAACATAAGAATGCAACACTTGTAAGCTTAGAATCAAGCAAAATCATTAAATTTACCAAAACAAGTTGCTTAGAGTTCAACTAATAGTTTTGTTATTTCAACAACTTAACTCAACTTTCAACATAATTGCGCAGTAATTGCAGTTATTTCTTTGTGATTTATTATCTTGCTGTGGGTAATCAGCATACTTAAACTTAACTTAAAACTTTCAAACAAAATTTGTTACGATGCAATTCTTAATGTTAAAAATTCAATATTATGTGTTGAAAGCACAACGACAATCTCGACATTTTTCAACAAAAATACAAAAACTAAACATTAAAAGGTTGAATTTTCAACCGGAAAAATTCAGAATTCAACATAATGTGTTAAATGTTTAGCAAACCTGAATAAATGTGCTTGAATTTAACCAAATATTTGTCGGAATTAAATAACTAGACTCGATTTTTCAACTACTTGACTTAACTTTTAACATAGTTGGTTAGATACTGAAGTCAGTTGTTAATGAATCAACATTTTCGTGCTTGTTTCTTAGCATGTATGTTGAAAAATAAGCAAAAACTTAAAACTTTCAAACAAAATTTGTTACGATGCAATTTTTAATGTTGAAAAGTCAATATTTTTTGTTGACAGAACAACGACAATCTCGAAATTTTTCAACATCAATACTTAAAACTAAACAATAAAGGGTTGAATTTTCAACCGGAAAAATTCAGAATTAAACATACGTGTTAAATTTTTAGCAAACCTCAATATTTTTTCCTAAAAATGTGCTTGAATTTAACCTACTAGACTCGGATTTTCAACTTCTTGACTTAACTTTCAACATAGTTGGTTAGATACTAAAGTCAGTTGTTAATGAATCAACATTTTCGTGCTTTTTTCTAAGCATATATGTTGAAAAATAAGCAAAAACTTAAAACTTTCAAACAAAATTTTTTAAAATGCAATTTTTAATGTTGAAAAGTCAATATTTTTTGTTGAAAAAAACAACGACAATCTCGAAATTTTTCAACATAAATACTAAAAACTAAACAATAAAGGGTTGAATTTTCAACCGGAAAAATTCAGAATTCAACATAACGTGTTAAATGTTTAGCAAACCTCAAAAATTTTTCCTAAAAATGTGCTTGAATTTAACCAAATCTTTATTAGAATTAAACTACTAGACTCGATTTTTCAACTACTTGACTAAACTTTCAACATAGATGGTTAGATACTTAAGTCAGTAGTTTATGAATCAACATTTTCGTGCTAGTTTCGTAGCATGTATGTTGAAGTTTGTTGAAAACCAATTTTAAATTATTTAAAACTCAACTTTTATTGATGATAAGAAACCCATTTATAAACATGAATGCTTAATAAAAATCATCATTCGATGAGAAATTTAACTTTAAAAGGTAAGAATTCAACATAAGTGTTGAAAGATAAGCATACATCAAATTTGTTTTCCAAAAGTTTACTGAATTTTCAACACATGTACCCTATTTTTCAACTCAAGTGCTTAAAAACAAAACGATGAACCAACTGATTTTTCAACAAAGTTGTTGAAAATTCAGAAAAATAAAACCAATTTAATATTCAACATAAACGTTTCAAACGTTTGAAACGTTTGTTTTGAATATTAAATTTGTTTTATTTTTCTGAATTTTCAACAACTTTGTTAAAAAATCAGTTGTTTCATGTTTAATAATAAGTTCATCGTTTTGTTTTTAAGCATTTGAGTTGAAAAAGTTGAAAAATAGGGTAAATGTGTTGAAGATTGAATGTAAGATCTTTTGGGATCAAATTCAAGTATTCGCTCGGAGGTATCTTTCAAAATATAAGATGAGTTATTACCTTTTTATATGGCTGAGTTCTCATCATCGTTAAATATCACCAAACTTCCTCATTAACTTTTGTCATATGTAATCCTTATTAAGAAGAAAAAAAGTGCAAGTTAATGAAGTTAATGAATGAAAAATTAAATTCTTCGAAACTATCATGGAATAGAAAGATTCAGTTTAGTTATTAAATGTTTATATATTAAGTTTTTTTTTTGGCCAATTTACACAAAATAAAATTAAATTTACTTAGAAATTTAAAAAAAATTGGATTGTATACATAGATATGTCCGTCCATGGTTCACGTTCTCTGTAAATAATAATAGAAAAACTTTTATGAATGAGAGCCAATAAATCTACTTTATAATGTGATATGTATGATTTATGTGAAATACTTAAAAAAGAATCGCTTTTTTAATAGGCTATATACTATAAGGCTAATAATAATAATAATTAAAAATTTACGACTTACTTTTGACATCTGGTTTAACTTCCGAATAAGGTTGTTAGTGAGATTTGTGGCATTTTTTTTTTTTGCCCACGGGGTTTTTCCGGATAAAGTTATAAGAAAAAACGCACCACAAAATCTATCGTCTGTGAAACCTCCTTAGGGTATTGAATATTCAGTGCGTAAAAATATGCAATACATTGCATCACTACATCAAAAATATTTGGCGTATCGGCTGACCAAACTAACTTTTCCTCTATAAAAATGTATATAGATTTAGCAACGAACGATATGTCTGAAAGAAAGGTAAGGTACACAATTATTAAATCATTAATTCGGGTTGAAGCAAAAATAATAACAATAAATCTATCGAAAACGAAATTAAGCTTTTTACTTACGATATAAATACGTAGTAGTAAGTAGGGTAAACATTGAACTCGAGATTTTGATCAAACTCGGATCAAAATCTCTAGTTCAATTTTGTTTACGAATATATAATTTGCCATAAAGTACCTTTAATATATCGCAAGTAAAAAGAAAATTATTTTTATAATTTTGTTTCTAAAATTCCGTTCGAAAAGACATATTAAGGGTCTCCCAAACCAATGCGGAACATTCGTTGCGGCGAAGAAACATTCGCATGTCAAAATTTATTTACATGGTGATACCTTTATCAGAGTGCCCACACAAACGCGGCTGGAAAACATATGAAATAATTTTGACTGACGATGTTTCTTCGTCGAAGCGAATGTTCCGCATTGATTTGGGAGAGCCTTTATTCTTAAATATTTAAAAACAAGCAAAACAAGAAATAATTATTTAACATACCAACTACAGCAATCCATGGCGCAGCCACCGGAGGTTTTAACTCATTCAACACTGTTCCAATCTGCATATAAAATAAAAATTAAAAAAAATGAATTGGATTTATTTGTATAGGTTGCGTACCGGAAAATGTTGAACAAGAAAATTAATATTTTCTCTGAAGTGGATGCTAATAGCATTCAAAATCTCAATGTCGTCGGCTAAAGGTGTCTCATCTTCTTTGAAAAAAAATTGACAAGAGTTGTTTTCTCGTTGGCGTAGTCAACGCGAATTAAGTTTTGGTAGTTGATTTCGGTCAACTGGGAAAAATGCTTGTAAAGGCATTCTCTATTAAAAATAAAGGGCCAATTACTTTTGATCATTTCGATCGATAGATTAGACTCCTGGTTATTAAAATAGGACCTTTGCACTGGAAAGCAGTCCTCCATATATAAAAGGATTTTCTCACGATCCTGTGTCATTTGTGGATTTTCCAAATAACGCGTTTGTAGGAATGATTGTCACCGATTAGTGGGTCCCAATTTTTAACCGAATTTTGTCAACACATTTACCATTTTTCTTTTTCTGATGGGAACTTTCAAAGATTTATTTTCGCAGCATCCGGAGTTCAGGTTATTGTTGAAGTTACTCATCATAGTAACAAGTAGTTCCAAGGAATCCGAGATAACATTATTCGGGGAGGATGAAATCCAACTTTGTGGTACCGACCATTGGGAACATTCGTTGACCAACATTAATATCGAGTTCTTGCTTGCGACGTGTACTAATGTTTCGTCATCACAAATTTCAGAACCGGTGCTTTCCAAAACAATTTTGTTCCCAACGATGCCGTATTCGTTAGCTAGAGAAAACAACAAATTAGTTAAAAATATTTCTTAAAAGCGTTCAAATGATCTATAGTGTAGGTAAAATAGCATATTATCTGTACATGCGGGGACTTGAATTTGTTCTTACTTTCATGAAATTTGGTAGGAAAGTTGGATTTACCATGAAAATGAAGAATCAAAAAAGGCCATTCAGATATCTGTTTTCAACGTGTTTTTTTTTTTTTTTTTGAGGGGGAGGTACGGACTTGAATATAATCTGTGGTTTTTGCTCGCAAGCCTCTATTTGACTATCATTAGTACTATATGGAAAGCTTCCCGTTCTTGAAACTATTTGAAGCAAAGATATCGATCAAATATGTCATAAAGATGGGTAACAGAGCATTCAAAAACAGTGGGTTAGTAACCAGGAGTCGTATCCCTCGATAAAATGATTAAAAGTAATTGGCCCTTTATTTTTAATAGGGAATGCATTTACAAGCATTTTTCCCAGTTGACCGAAATCAACTACCAAAAACTAATTCGTGCTGACTACGCCAACTAGAAAACAACTCTTGTCAGATAAAACTTACAGATAAAACTACGGGACGCACTGCTATCGAATTGTTTACTATCAAAATGACATATTTTATCAAAATCTTAGCTTCGAATCTGTATTTCACTTATCGATCAATAAATAAACTGCCACGACTGGATCGCTCCCACCGGATCCAAAACGATTCCAAATCGGATCAAATTAGTATGGAAATTAGAATCACCCCGGAGCCATTATGTGAATGTATTGTGAGAGAGAGTGAGTCAGAGGGTATTCCAATTCACCATACTCAGAGAAAACGGAGAAATGGAATCCAAAACGGACCAACAAAAATGAATGAATCCAGGCATACCCAAATGTATTGTATTAAAAAGAAACTTCCCCATCTAGTCGAGTTTCTACATTGCATACAAGAAAAAAAAAAAACAAACAGAATTTTGTTCATTTCAAAACTTTATTTTTATTTATCAATTATAAAGGGTACATTATATTTTTCCACAACTAAACATATACATATAATAAACTTGTATTTTTGATTGGAAATTTCTTAAAGTTTTCACAAGAACAAAAGAAAAAAAAGCAATAGTCTTCGCGGCGCTACTTACAAAACTGAACTAAAAAAAAATGACTGTACTCTCTCTATTTCTCCGTGCATACAAAAATTCTCTCGATTCTTGTTAAGCTATGATTAGACGGTCAACGAAAATGGTCAACGCATTGACTCTCTGACGTCAGAATGACGTCAAATTCTGCCCCACGGCTTTCAAGTCGTGTGATTGTCATTGCAAAACGTTGTCAACGCACTGACATCAGCGTTGACACTTGCGATGACATGGTTTGAAAAGTCAACGCGTTGACTGTTTTCATTTACCGTGTAATCACCCCATCAGAATTTTCCGGACACATTGACAGATATTTCCTGACTGCCCATCAACGCGTTGTCCAGGTTCCAACGTTGACACGCTATAATTTTCTTCTGTGTCAAAGTAGCTGGCGTTGACATTCTTTTCATTTAGAAACAGCAACAACGAAAAACAGCAACATAAAAGAAAACAAAACATTTCCAAACAAAATTATTTAAAGTTAAATTAGTTTGAGTTAAAAAAAAATGAGCCAAAGCACCAGTGAGTTGGATAAGTAAATGCGCGTCCTGCTGATGAATCGAAGGAAAAGTTGTCGGAGAAACGTAAAAGAAAATTACTTTACTCGTGGACCAAACAATACGAGGTCTCCGCTTTGATTGCGGCAGTAGAGAAACGACCAGCGCTTTGGGCTGGAGGATGCAGCGACTATAAACTAGTTAGAACAGCCAACGGGGAGTCAAATAAGGTTTGACGTCTGAAAAGTTTGAACGCAGTTTTGCGGGATTTTTGGTCTTGTGGGGCGTCCGCCATCTTGGAAAGAAGAAAGAATTTTGAGTTTGAAAATTATTTTCTCAAAAACTGTTTGCTCAAACAACTTGGTTTAAATAGTTAATTTAAGAATAGGTTTTTGGCTTTCAAAAACGCTAAAACATGATATTTTGAGTGTTGCCGTTGATTTTTAATAATTTTGTTTATATTTTAAGTCATTTTTTTTGGAAATTGCCCCTTCTGCCGAAACCTAAATTGTCATTTCCATTTCGTTTGCTTTTAACATTTTTCCTTGCATTAAAAAAATTTAAACCGAAATAAATAAATTTATTTGAATGTGTCACAGCGCGCCACAACTATGTGTAGGCGTCAACTCGAAAAATTACAGATTTGTACTATTGTCAACGCTCAAAGCGCGTGGACATGGTCAAGCCGTGTGATCGTCAACGATTACTTGTCAGCGCATTGAAACCGATTTGGATAAATCTCGTTGACACATGTTACCTGTCAACGCATTTTGGGACAACATTGACGGACTTGTGTCATTTGTGTGATCGTCAATATTTCAGGTGTTGACACGGTGAGCGTTGACGTTGCCATGTCAGTGCTTTTACCGTTTTTTTGGTGACGTCAGAGAGTCAACGCATTGAAAAAATACAAAACAAAATAGGTAGATTTTACCTATCCAATGTTAACTGAATACATAATTTTTGTATTTTTTTCGTTTTTGTTTTTCTGTTTGTTAATGGTCATAGGATGGCTTTTTTCTTTTTTTTATTAACCAATTTTCAGTTGCTTTTTTTTATTGTTTACTAGTTTTAGCAAAATTTTAATTATTTTATAAGAATTTATGTACTCAAGTTAATTTTTTTTCTAATAAAAACCAGTATATGAGTACCTTTAACAAATTGACTTTTCTTATACATATATACAGTTATTGAAAATCATATACCTATTTGAATAATTTGTTCTCATTCGAATCGGCATGAACTTAGTATTGCAATGTCGTATGTGCGTTTTCTTTGTCGTACGTATGGGGTGCAACAAAATGCTTATTTTCGTGGCATATACGACAAACTGATTGTGGAGAAAAACACTCATGATTCGAAAACCAAAACCGACTGGGTACCTTGGAAAACTTCAATCAAGGATTTACCACATAATAATATATTTAAAAATAAAAAAGAAAACTTAATCGATCAGATTTTTTTTATTGTAACTCAAACCTTAAAGTTCAATTTCCCAAAACGCCAAAGTGGCATATACGACAAAATAATTCTCAGGCGACGATATGTATTTTTTTTTTTTATTTTTTATCATAAAAGTAGTTAAAAAAGACATCAAAATAGCTAGAGCTAAAAAAAAAAGATTGACGAAAATCGCTCAAGGCGATTAGGCTGCAGGTACTGAAGTACAGGCAGACAAACGAACACACAGACACAGACACACAATAGATAAACAGAATCGCAAGAGCCTCTTTTTTCGCGTTCATCGTAATAATAATAATACAATTAATAATTGTATACCTAAAGTAAACCGCAAGTATACCGCAAGTAAAAACAAACTACTGCCGCAGCGTGCTTGAAATGAAAATATTTACCTTATGCCACCACTTCCGTCATCTCTGGCTTGCATAAAAACGCCTTCTTTACTGATCGGTCGAAACTCCACACTTCAAAAGATTCTTTTGACATTGTACGACAGATTGAAAGTTTCTATATGTATGTATGTATGGGAAAAAATGGAAAAGGAAATTAATTGAAACATTTATACTATCTCCCGTATTCATAAAGAAAAAATAGGTATTTCAGCTCCCGTGCTTAGGAAAACTACACCATGGAATAAAATTTTTCCGGACTCAAACTAAAGCAATTGCTTACTGATCGATTTGAGGCCGGAACATTCTTATTCCATGGAGTAGTTTTCCTAAACACGGGAGCTGAAATAACTATTTTTTCTTTATAAATACGGGGCTATGATTATATTTTTAATTCTGATATTGTTTTTAAAGGCAATAGGAAATACAAATTTAATAAAACCTTAGTCTTGATGCTTCTTTAATTGTCCTGGCAAATTGAAGTGAACGGTGAATAAATATATTTTTCATTTTGGTTGAATAATAATACTGATTTCTTTAAAACTATGTCTTTTAAGTTAACATAACTGAAACGGTACTGATTGTTTGTTAGATAGTTTTCATATAAGGTAGTGTATTGGTTAAACCAGAAATTTATAAGCGATCCATATAAAATTGCCTGATCATAAGATGAATTAATAAAAATAGCTTGTATATTTAAAATTTCAATATTCGATTCATCATTCAATTTTACTAACACGGAATCATTTTCTTGATAAATAGTATTAAGGTATGAATTTTTTTTTGCCACAAAGATAAAATCAGGAGGAATTTCAACATCATACATATCACTAGATAATTTCATAATAAAATCTGAAGTCATTTTTAAATTATAACGATCGTGAGATATATGTGCTTGATATTCTTGATGCATTTTTGAAAGAGAAAAAGCAATGTTTCCTTGGAAACTGCTTAAAAATTGATCTTTCTGCTCAAAGCCCATAGTCCATAAACGGTCCCAGTTGTCTTAAAAGACTTGGATAGTGAGAAACGTAGTGATGTTTTGGTCTGAGTTTGAAGTTCGGAAATCAAAAATTTCTTTGATCGAAATAAAGTTCAATGTAATTTTCAAGCAAATAGGTTTGTTTGAGTGATATTTCAGATGCACAAATAAGCCGGCACATTTCTACAATAGTACAAAAAAATTGCCACGTTGTATCATCAAAAGAAATACCTAAGTCTTTGAAGAAAATTGGTAGGACCATTAATATGTTCCAAACTTCGAAGGCTTTTCCAGGAACTTTTTTCATATTTCTGCCAATTTTAGGAAATGAAAGTGCCAATTTAAATTTTTTTTGAATTGATGTTAAGAAAATATTCAATTGGTTAAATGAAAACAGTTTTTTTTTTCAGAAAATTCTATCAGTATTTTTATTAAATCGTAAGGAATGAAACCTTGAAAACTTGTCAAAGCGTTCAAAACCGAGTTAGTTTTAATACCATTGTTCATCAAGTTATCGTTATCAATTAAAAGATTCATGGAATCGTTGTAATTCTTAGGAGTTCTCATTTCACATATTTTAAATGATTGTTTTTTTAACGAGTCTCTTTGAAACAAACAATACCTGCAAAAAAAGTCAGAAGTACTAAAGTTTTTTGAAAATCCTCTGATTTGGTGGCTTCCAAGGTTATCTCCAATCATAGCAAACAACGAGCCTTTTATGTTCATTTCTCAATACTGCAAACAACTTCTGTAATTAATCCCTTTCGACTCTAAAGTTTTTAAATATTCTACTAATGGCTCAAATATTTTTTTGAACCCAAATAACTTTATGTTACATTCTTTGACTAATAATACAAGCTGGATATTCTTAACTGAAGATCGATGTTTTTTGTTAATATTCCCAATTGTCATGTAAACACCAACTAGCTTATGTTTTGCCTTAGATTACCCAAGGGATTACAAACTTCTAGCTTGTTTTCAGAACTATTAAAGAACGAATTATTAGTATAAGTTGAGCCATCACTATAATCTAGAAAAAAGTTGCCTTTTTTTTCTTTTTGGATAATGTTTGGAAAAAATGTATCTTTTAAGAGATTTTTCAAAGTATCTAATATGGATATATAATAAAAACAACACATTTTGTGAAAGTTATCTCTTCCTAAACATATTTCTTTTGGTGGCACGTATTCTTTTTGGTTTTCAATAATTTTTTTTCGACTAAAACGATTCCTAAATATATTTAAAAGAGAAAGGCTACTATTTTCTTCAAACATGTTTTTAAATAACTTTGTTTTGCGCTTGTCCATGTCATTGTCATTACAGACTTGTCTAACCATCTGCAAATTTCTATCAGCAGTCCTCTTAACAATGGTATTAATTTCTCTGTGTAGAAAATCTAATGCTACATCTTGAACTGAATATTTATAACGGAGCGTGTTAAATAAATTACTGTATTCGTTCGAATTTTCATGAGCTTCGTAATTTAAGGTATTTTCAGGTGATACGTTGATGGCCGAATTTTCACTTTCAATTAAATTTTGACTTGGACTATCTACGAATCTAGTTTTGCTTTGATTTCTATGATGTCGGAATGTGCAATGTGATCGAAAAGAACTATCAGTTTTAAAAACCAGAGAGCAGCCATTTGCTGGACAAACAACTTGGACGCCATTTTTTAAATGATTGCGAGTATGAGAAATTATATTTTTTAAGTTTAAAGCATCAAAAGTACACAAGTTACATTTAAATTTTTGAACATCAGATAATGAAAACTTACACTATGATCTGTTCGTAACGCAGGTATGGCTTCATTGTATTTGGAATGGAACTTGTGCCAATGACTTTAATAAGAATTGTAATTAGAAAATTTTTTAAAGCAATTAATCCATTTACATATGAATTCACTATCACTTTTTCCCCGATGTAAATACAAATCCTTATTATATATTGCTATAGAACACAATTGTTACACCTTAATAACATTTTTAATATTTAAATAAATTACGTCGATACTTAAATACACAGATGAATAACTTAACTGAATGCCTTTGCTATGCGTGAGACCAGCCAAACTCAAAGTCGTTAAAAGTATTTCCACACTCGTTTTTTTCTCTCTGATTCTCTCAGAATTTCGTAGGTGTCAACGCGCAATGTTGAATATTTGTCAAAGATTGTTTGGAACCGAATAATTTGATTTATTATTTATAGTTTTTGGTATCAAATCAACACTAATGTTGATTTTTAATCAAAACGTTGACCCCAAACAAATTTTTTTAAATTTTAAACAGAAATGCTTTAACTATAAGGTGTCGAATCACCAATAATGTTGATTTTTAATCATAACGTTTGTCGCAAACAAAAGTTTTTTAAATTTAAA
The DNA here is from genome assembly GCA_949320155.1 of Melangyna quadrimaculata. NCBI lineage: Eukaryota > Metazoa > Arthropoda > Insecta > Diptera > Syrphidae > Melangyna > Melangyna quadrimaculata. The sequence continues at coordinate 20,389,693 of OX439486.1, forward strand.
CAGAAATGTTGAAATTATTAGTTGTCAAATCAACAATAATGTTGATTTTTAATCAAAACGTTGACCCCAAACAAAAGTTTTTTAATGTTAAACAGAACTGTTGAAATTATTAAGTGTCAACGCACAATGTTAATTTTTTTTCAAAGATTGTTTGAAACCGAATAATTTGATTTATTAATTATAGTTTTTGGTGTCAAATCAACACTTATGTTGATTTTTAATCAAAACGTTGACCCCAAACAAATTTTTTTTAATTTTAAACAGAAATGCTTTAATTATAAGGTGTCGAATCACTAATAATGTTGATATTTAATCATAACGTTTGTCGCAAACAAAAGTTTTTTAAATTTAAACAGAAATGTTGAAATTCAACCCACAATGTTAAATATTTTTCAAAGATGGTTTGAAACCGAATAATTTGATTTATTATTTGTAGTTTTTGGTGTCAAATCAACATTAATGTTGATTTTTAATCAAAACGTTGACCCCAAACAAATTTTTTTTAATTTTAAACAGAAATGCTTTAATTATAATGTGTCGAATCAACAATAATGTTGATTTTTAATCATAACTTTTGCCGCAAACAAAAGTTTTTTAATTTTAAACAGAACTGTTGAAATTATTAGGTGTCAACGCACAATGTTAATTTTTTTTCAAAGATTGTTTGAAACCGAATAATTTGATTTATTAATTATAGTTTTTGGTGTCAAATCAACACTTATGTTGATTTTTTATCAAAACGTTGACCCCAAACAAATTTTTTTTAATTTTAAACAGAAATGCTTTAATTATAAGGTGTCGAATCAACAATAATGTTGACTTTTAATAATAACGTTTGCCGCAAACAAAAGTTTTTTAATTTTAAACAGAACTGTTGAAATTGTTAGGTGTCAACGCACAATGTTAAATATTTTCCAAAGATTGTTTGAAACCGAATAATTTGATTTATTATTTATAGTTTTTGGTGTCAAATCAACACTTATGTTGATTTTTAATCAAAACGTTGAGCCCAAACAAAATTTTTTTAATTTTAAACAGAAATGCTTTAATTATAAGGTATCAAATCAACAATATAGTTGATTTTTAATCATAACGTTTGCCGCAAACAATTTTTTTTTTAATTTTAAACAGAACTGTTGAAATTATTAGGTGTCAACGCACAATGTTAAATATTTTTCAAAGATTGTTTGAAACCGAATAATTTGATTTATTATTTATAGTTTTTGGTGTCAAATCAACACTTATGTTGATTTTTAATCAAAACGTTGAACCGAAACAAAATTTTTTTAATTTTAAACAAAAATGCTTTAATTATAAGGTGTCGAATCACCAATAATGTTGATTTTAAATCATAACGTTTGTCGCAAACAAAAGTTTTTTAAATTTAAACAGAAATGTTGAAATTATTAGTTGTCAAATCAACACTTATGTTGATTTTTAATCAAAACGTTGACCCCAAACAAAAGTTTTTTAATTTTAAACAGAACTGTTGAAATTATTAGGTGTCAACGCACAATGTTAAATATTTTTCAAAGATTGTTTAAAACCAAATAATTTGATTTATTATTTATAGTTTTTGGTGTCAAATCAACACTTATGTTGATATTTAATCAAAACGTTGACCCCAAGACAATTTTTTTTAATTTTAAACAGAAATGCTTTAATTATAAGGTGTCGAATCACTAATAATGTTGATATTTAATCATAACGTTTGTCGCAAACAAAAGTTTTTTAATTTTAAACAGAACTGTTGAAATTATTAGGTGTCAACGCACAATGTTAAATTTTTTTCAAAGATTGTTTGAAACCGAATAATTTGATTTATTATTTATAGTTTTTGGTGTCAAATCAACACTTATGTTGATTTTTAATCAAAACGTTGACCCCAAACAAAATTTTTTTAATTTTAAACAGAAATGCTTTAATTATAAGGTATCGAATCAACAATAATGTTTATTTTTAATCATAACGTTCGCCGCAAACAAAAGTTTTTTAATTTTAAACAGAACTGTTCAAATTATTAGGTGTCAACGCACAATGTTAAATATTTTTCAAAGATTGTTTGAAACCGAATAATTTGATTTATTATTTATAGTTTTTGGTGTCAAATCAACACTTATGTTGATTTTTAATAAAAACGTTGACCCCAAACAAAAGTTTTTTTAATTTTAAACAGGAATGCTTAATATTAGGTGCCAACGCGCAGTGTTAAATATTTTTCAAAGATTGTTCAAAATCGAATAATTTGCTTTATTATTTATTTTTTGGTGTCGAATCAACACTTATGTTAATCTTTAATCAAAATGTTTGCCGCAAGCAAATGATTTTTAATTTTAAACAGAACTGTTGAAATTATTATGTGTCAACGCACCAAGTTAAATATATTTCAAAGATTGTTTGAAACCGAATAATTTGATTTATTTTATATAGTTTTTGGTGTCAAATCAACACTTATGTTGAGTATTAATCAAAACGTTGACCCCAAACAAGTTTTTTTTTTATTTTTAAACAGAAATGCTTAACAGTAGGTGCCAACGCGCAGTGTTAAATATTTTTCAAAGATTGTTGAAAATCGAATAATTTGCTTTATTATTTACTTTTTGGTGTCGAAACAACACTTATTTTGATTTTTAATCAAAAAGTTTGTCGCAAACAAAAGTTTTTTTAATTTTAAACAGAACTGTTGAAATTATTGAATGTTTGATTGCAAAGAGTTTTTGTTGTTTTTTATTGTGGACAAACGTTGTAAAAAAGAGATTTGACAAAAACTGTTAAATATTCAGCAAACTGTTGAATTGAATATAACACAGCATTTAAAATTTACCGAAACTAAATATGTATGTAGATATAATGTCAAACTATAATATAATAAGGTATAATAATAAAACTTACCGGAATACTTGAAATCTATAGATGTTTTTTTTTATTATTTCTTATCACTCGATTTATCACGGACACTCGGACTTAAACAAAACGCGCGCACTTGCTGACCAAACACTTCGATGTGACTGATTATTTATTATTTTGTTTTCCTCTGGGGCGCATCATCACGTACATCACGTATCACGTACACTACAAATACTCGTACTCCTTCACGAGAAAAGAGGAAAGGCGATACAACTGAAGGAGATGGATTGATTATTTTTCTTCGCTCTTACATTTCATCACTCTGCTTACTCACGAATGGTGAAGTAAATTTCAACAATTACTGTTACTTTTTAACAAATAATCATTGTATATATACTCTTAAGAGTATATATACAGTGAAATAATGTTGGATGAGAGAACATTACGATATACCCCACTCAAGAGTGAATTACACAGACGCAATAAGGATATGTTGAAAATGTTTCTCTCTCTCTCTTTTCATCACTCTATTGAGTTTTCAACAAAGGGTTACGATATTATTGAAAGGAATAATTTATATTCAACAAAAAATGTTGAATTATAGAAAAACAATATTCCTTAGGTACGCAGAGACAAACAACTATGTTGAAATTTTGTCTCCGATTCCACTTTTCAGCACTCTTTTGAGTATTGAACAAATTCATACGAGATTTTTAACAGGGATATTTTATTTTCAACAAAAACAGTTGAATTAAAGAAAAAATTGATATCCCGCAAAAAAAAATATTGTTGAAAATTCATCTCCGCTCTTAATTTTAAGCGATCTATTTAGAATCCAACAAACGGCTATGAGTTTTCTTCAAAAAGTGTTTAATTATGTTGAAAATTCAACGAAAATTCAACATATGTGTAATTTTCAACAAAAAACTGTTTACTTTTAAGCAAATGTTTATTTTTACTATACTTTTTTTTTGTTACTACAATAAAAGTAGTAAAGCTCAACCGGTGTTGAAAAAAATTAAACACTTATTGTAGGAAATTTACGACGATTTCTTAAAGTGTAAAACTGCAATCCATACTTGCAACTTAAATTATAATATTGGCCTCAGAAGATTTTATGACAGGTGTGTAATATACTTTTTTCATAATAGGCGTGTACCATCAAATGAGCGCTCCCAGCGCTCAAGAAGTTTTTAAGTGAGACAAAAATCTCAACTGAGCACTGAGATTTTTTGCGGAGATTTCTAAAATCCCAAAATTTCTTGAATTCACGACTCATTTTTTTTTTCTCAATCGAAATAGCTGTTTGTTTGACAACCAAGTTATAATTTTTTGAGGGTGTGCAAATAAGAAAGTGGTAAATAAATACACAATAAAGACGGAATGTTGGTGAAAACTTAAACTAATTGAATTAGCTATAATCATTTTCATTAATTTGAATCAGATTTTTGCTTTAACAATTAAATATTTAAAGAAAAGTTGAAATTTTATTTCCGAACTTGTATGAGAATAATAACACATGTTTTTTTTTGAAAGAGAGCGGAGAATGTTGTCCCACCAAATTATTCTGCCTCCGTTAATCTGACATTGAGAGCTCAATGAGCGCTCAGTTTGTGGTACACGCCTAGATGCAGCTTGAAATCATTTTCCTAGGGGCCCCGCAAATGGTCTAGCGCTGCCTCTCTGACATTAAATCAGAAGGTAAACCAAAATGCGTAAAAATAGACAATCACACTTTCTACATTTATATTTTTCATTTGGTATACCTTTCAACGATAATTAAATATGTACAACCTTTCAAATAAAAAAAATCTAGATTGATCCGCTCAAAAAATACTTTTGATTCAGGCCATGATACATGCTGATTTGAATTTTGAAACAGGTTTGTTATGACATAAATTACACGACCTACACTCTAAAACGAAATTCTCAATGTTAGAATCAATGCCTGGCCACCGAAAATATTTTCGCGCTAGAATCTTCTTAAGCACCACTCCAACATGAGACTTATGAAGAAGATCTAAAATGAACTTCTGAACCACATCCGGTATAACAAAACGCTCACCATAAAACAAACAACCTCTTCCAACAACAACAACAACCGCTTGTAAAAGTATTTCCTTAAACTGTCACACACTACTTGGTCAACCTGACTGAATCATGTTTAAAACGCTACTGATTTTCCAATCCTTCGCTGATTCCTTGGCTATATCTGAAAATTTTACATTAAGATAATTATTACATTCAATCAAACGTATACTATCTTCTTCTACTTCAGTAGGATAAGCTAAGGGAAGCCGCGAGAGACCATCAGCATTTGACATATGTGAACCTTTTTTATAAACAATCTTATAATCATAGGTAGGTATATACACAGTGGCGGATCCAGGTTATAGGGGCTAAAGCCCCTAAAAACTTAACTTATTCCAGAGAGTGATTCGGGCTTAACTCTAGGGTTCTAGGAACTGTCAAGGTCTGCAGTTGGGGCTAAAGTTTGCAAAGAAAATTGAAAAACGGTGTCGGGCTGAACAATTAACATATCAAATGCAACAACAATTCACCCTTTAAACTTAGCTTATTTAACAAAAATATGCAGTTGGGACTAAAACCCGATTAGAATTTGAGAAAAACGAGATGTAAATTTAAGCGAAATTGCTTAATTGTTTCTTACGGCCAGCCAGGCCTAGTGATTCTAGGGGCTTATATTTCCAAGGTCAAAGTCAAATATACATACAAAACATTTTTAGACTAAGCAATTACATAAGATCTCTAGTCAAGGAGCGAAATTCCACAAGCCTGAGTTTTCTCTGTGCACTCAGAAAATCACGCAGCAGCAAATGAATATTTGCAATCTCTCTAGACTCTAGAGAGTGACGTGCAAATTTATCGACATATTCTTTGAGCTAGAATATAAAGTGTATCTATACACGAAGTGTGTGTACACGAAAATTAATTCAAGCTTGCAGAATTATGCTGAATGTTACTTTTTGGATTAATCGGAGCTTGTGTGCTTCAGGAGACCCAGTAGTAGCTGTCGAAGCACAGCGATCTGCAGAAGCCTGGTTCTGAATCTTCCTCCGGATGGATCCACGATAGCAGCCAAAAAGGACGTGAAGTACCTTGGCATTCACTTCAATGAGTTGCTAAGGTTCAACCCACACTCACGAAACGTTCTCAAAAAAGCCAACTGGGCCTTACACCGACTCCACCCATTGATGAGACGCAGAAATGGACTAAGCCAGAAGACGAAGCAGCTCCTGCGACCTGTCGTCAGCTATTCCTTTCCAATCTGGTTCTCGAAGACGGCCATGAAGGAACTACAAATATTTGAAAGAAAGTTACTACGGATCTATACCGGACTACATTTCAACCGCCAGCGAATGAGATATCACAGCAACGAGCGTCTGTATAAAGAGGCGAACATCATCCCCCTGGTCTGGTACCTACTCCTACAAGCAAAGAAGCTAGTAGGATACACAAACAATCACCCAAATCAACTAATAAGAAGGATAGCTGGGAGCGGGTCGAAAGCTGTATTTTAAAATACTGTATAATCAAAATTCTGTATGATACTGTATGATACTGTATCGTCATAATACTGTATGGTTAATATTATGTATTTTAAAATACTGTATTTCAAAATACTGTATGTACAAAATACCGTATGATCAAAATACTGTATCTTATAATACTGTATCTCAAAATTATTCATCTCAAAATGCTGTATGAGCAAAACACTGTATCTCAAAATTCTGTATGTAAAAAAAATTGTTTTTGCATAATGCCGTTCTTAAACTTCCAATATAAAAAAATAAACAAAAAGCAGAACTCTATTTATGTATATGTATATCATTGAGAACAAGCCTAATATAATTTTTTCCACTTTCGTAACTCTTTCTAAACAAAATGCATATCCGTCAACTAATAATTTGTCGTTTCCCTTATTTGACTTAACAATCGATATATTCATTTTAAATAACAAAATAGCACATAAATTTGCACAAGCTCTTAAACATCAACGAAATGCATGAACACGTGGAAGTTTTGACAGATCAATTAGTTTGGTGCAATTGTTTATGCAATTGTTGATTATAATCAAAACAATTCATGTAAAAATGTGAGAGAGATACAAACAATTGAGAAGAAGAAAATTAGAAAGGGAAAATAAGAATAAGATATCATTTATTTTGTTTTTATTTTAATAAATTCAAAGACTTATGAATTATCATAGGTGCATACGTGTTATTGTTCAAGGGAAGTATATCAGAATATTATGCTAATGAAAAATTATTATGATATATTCTATATTCTTAAAAAATTTATTCTGTTTTCAAATCTGTATTTGAAAATGCTGTAAATAGGCTGAAAAATAAAAACGTTTTGATAATTTAAAAAAGTGCGCACTTTTTTACATTATCAAAACTATTTTTATTTGTCAGCCTATTTACAGCATGTTCAAATACAGAATTTTGAAATGCAGAATTTTGAAATACAGAATTTTGACTTACAGTATTTTGATCATACAGTATTTTATACATACCTACATTGTTTTGAAATACAGTATTTTGAGATACAGTATTTTAAATACAGTATTATGACCCATACAGTATTTTGACCCCAACCCGGATGGCCACCGAACAACGACAAACCGAGCCGAGATACCTCAGTACGATGGACATCCTGAGCGCCAACCCATCTCCCCGCCAAAACTTCATCTTGACAACCGGGACGGAACACCCCGAGAACAATTAAGTAGCTGTGTGAAGTGGAACCCCGAAGTCAAAGTTTTTGGGTAGGGTTTATCAGAATCGTTTGTCAATCGTTTGTCCACGTTTGTCCAACCAAAAAAATCGTTTGTCCACCATCAGGAAAAAAGTTATTAAACTTTTCTTTTTTATAGCAACTCCCTTAAATCAAAAAACTCATCTACTGCCCATATCCATAAAAATAATCGCTTTTCCACCCTTAGTTCAAAAGTCGAAGGTCTGAATTTTTTTTTTTTTGCTTGACTGACCTGGACAAACGGTGGACAAACGATTGGGATTAAAACGATTTTGGTATTTTTTGGTGTTGATATAAAAAAGAAATGTTGAATAACTTTCGAACTAAGGGAGAAAAACGATTATTTTGTATGGATAACAGCCGGTGGACAAACGAATGCACTGAGTTTAATTCGCGTAAATTATCATTTGGGGTGTTGGTGAAGCTTTTTGACTTTGGGGGTTTTGCTATAAAAACGAAATGTTGAATTTTTTTTTTTTTGTAAGTTATTTTGTGTAGGCTTTGTTGGACAATTTATTCTTTAATGCAAATAAAACAAGTCTATTTCATCTTTTCCCGACGTTTCGTCGTTATCCACGACTTCTTCAGGGGTGTTTTCGTGGATCTTTAATAAATTATTTAAATTTTTACAATGAATTATTTTTATTTCTTTTAAAAATTTGAAAAACTTACTTATTTTAAATTTTGTTGATTTTACATATTTTAGTTGTCTATGTTTTTTTTTTATTTTTATATAATAAACTCTGTTAATAAATTAATTTGAAACAGCACAAAATAAATTAACATTAAGCAGACATAACTTTTAAGAACAAACAAAAATTATCACAGTAGTGTTGGCTATCAGGTACTTTATTTAATTGCCAAGGCATAGCTCACGATCGTATTTTCTCTATCCTCTTTTGTATTCATTGTTTTTGTCAGTTTTTGTTGAATTCGTAAGCTCTTTAGAGTAAATCTCGCGGTGGTTCTCTTCTCCTTATTAAGTACTCTTACATCGTCAAAGTTGGCTATGTGTCCACCACTGTTGGAAAAAGGCTTACTATTGTACTGAATTCAGTACTATTTGAATTTCTCAGTACGTAAGTACATCTTTGCCATTTTCAGTACTATTTTGAATTGCTTGTACCAAATTGATTTATTCCCTAAGTTAATACGCCCATTTCCTTTTAAATACTAAAAACTGACATCTGAACATCAATTCGATAAAATTTATGAACTGTTCTTATTTATATTGTTAAAGTTTCCATTTCTATTAAAACAAATAACGAAAACTTGTCGCACTTGTTTCTAAAAATTTGAAAAATCTTGATATAAACAAATCCACTGGCTCGGAAAGTATCCCTCTCATTGTTCTCAAGAGTTGTTCTTCAACGTTGGAAGCTGTAATGGTCTATTTCCGAGTGGATGGAAAACAGGATATCCATAAATAAGTCGTATCTTCTTTGCAAGGTCATAGAAACTGGAAACGCTGATTAATTTCTAGCTCAAGAAATACCTCGAAAAACGAAAGTTCTTAATGACCGGCAGTGCGGTTTTCGCAGCAACAAGTCCACTGGTAATCTGATGGTTTATCTCACCGAATAGTGGCAAAAATCTTTTCATCGTTTTTGGAGAAAGTAAGATTATTGCATTTGATATTTCAAAAGCATTTCATAGAGTTTGGCACCAATCTCTCTTTCGATGAATCTTATCCGCTCAATACAAATTTCAAGTCTGAAATCCATTAAATAAATGCTTGTTTGCCCCAGGGCTCCGTTTTGTCTCCAACTCTCTTCCTTATAATGATCTTTTATCTGACACTTCTAATCAATTCAACTGTTAGCTGACGACAAAACACTATGCTTTTCATATTCCTTTCAAGATTCACATCCATGTCCTTTTTCTCATGCGGAAATTCACCGAAAGCGTATGATAAGCTCAATAAATTTTGATCTTGATAGAATTGTCCAATGAGGAATCAAAACTCGTTTAATGCTTCTCTCAATGCTGTCGACTGCCGTTTAAGTGGAACCCACCCCAATGCTGCTATCATGAGCGGTTCTTACAAAGATGAAACTGAACAGCTTTCAGTCTGCGGTATGTGTGTTGCAGACTACCTTTTGTGTCACATCGCCAAAAATGCTGCTAAGTGTTAAGGTTTTCTGCGTCGATGCTGTGATCTTCAAAGCCTTTTTTCGTCAAAAACTTGACGTAAAAACTTCCCATATTTGGTGCTCCAATAACCCAGCTCAGTCTATTGGATAGAATACAAATGAGAGCTCTGAAATTGATAGGCGAAAGAAGAAAGAACTATCACGGACACATTTACATCTCTTGAGCACCATTACAATGTTACATGTCTTTCATTATTTTACCAATATTTTTACAAACAGTGTTCTACTGAAATAGCCACTTGCATTCCCCCCTTAAAACAATTCAACCGTAATACTTGCGCTTCAGGGAATGGCCATCAGTTAAGCCTTAAGCACAACTTCACACGTACTGATAAGTACAGAGATTCTTTCTTTAGGGGGCAGTTATAGCTATCATTGAAAACCATCATTGAAAAAGTTAACTGTTGATTTTGAGACTTTTCGAAAGTTTAATCATTGAATATTTTAACGCAGAAATATAGCTTACGACTTTTAAATTATTTCACCTTCAAAAAAAATTCATTTTGACCCATATCTTCCCCATAACTTAACTTTTAATTTTTTCAATGATCATTGGTAAGGTAGTTCATCATTGAAAAATTAAAAGTTACGTTATGGGGAAGATATGGGTCAAAATGAATTTTTTTTGAAGGAGAAATTATTTTGAAGTCGTAAGCTATATATATTTCTGCATTAAAATATTCAATGATTAAACTTTCGAAAGGTCTCAAAATCAACAGTTAACTTTTTCAATGATAGCTATAACTGGCACCTTAGTCACACTATACTATGATCTTCGGTCATTCGAAACCGTATTAGTACTATTTTTTTCAGCATTCAGTACAATCGAAAAAAGTCGATTTCCATCACTGGTATCCACTGTCAAGTATATGTTGTGAGAGACCCGTTGATTCTTTTCCTTTTCTAATGTCTGCTTTGTGCTCCGTCATTCTTGTACCTAATAGTCTTTTAATTGTTCCAATATATACCAAATCGTACGTTTCCCCCTCTATTCCTTTGCTACCGAGCAAAAAAAGCCAAGAAAATGTTTGGTTGAAAAGCTTATTTTCATATTGGAAATAATTATTTTCTTTTAGACAAAATTCTAACATGCGTAAGAATTGCTTTTTCGGTATTCTTGTTAATTTTTCTATTGTTGACCATTGTTTTGTAATAATCTTTATAGCAAGATAGGTGGGTATGTTGGTAAAAAGCGATACAACATCAAATGAAACTAATTTTTTATCTTGATCTACCGTAGTGTCTTTAAGTTTTTCTTTTAGCTTGTAGCAATTTTTTACGTTGTACTTGTCAGAAATAATATTCTCAAGAATTTCACCAATATGTTTCGACATTTGGTAACAAGGTACATTACAAGACGAAGAGATTGGACTGAGCGGAATATTTATTTTATGTATCTTAGATAGTCCATAAAGCCTTGGTGCGTTTTCTGCTGAAGAGTAGAGTTTTGTTTTTTGCCACTGGTCTATGTGTTTGTTTTTGAATAAATCGTTTACTATTTCATTGTTATTTTTTTGTAGTTTTTGAGTAGGATCTGTTCGTATTGTTTTATAGGTATTTCTATCTTCCAATAGTTCAGCCATTTTTTCATTGTATTCATCTCTGTACATTATTACAGTTTTTCTACCCTTATCGGATTTTGTTACTACTATTTTGTTACTACTATTTTGTTTTTATACGAATGAAGAAATTTTTCAGTTTTTTTTAAGTTCTTATAATAAATTTTTCTATTGTTGAATTTTTTAGTTTCCGTTTGTATTCAATAATTTTGTGTGATATTGCTGATTTGGCAAGCTCCCTTTCTCTGTCATCTTCTATTGCCCGAATACTTTGTTCTACATCTGTGATAATATGTATGGGTGAAAAGTATTTGTTGCTAATTGGGATCGCAATTTTTTCTCCTAAAGAGAGCAGCCATTTACTCTCTAGCGGAAACTCTGTGTCAGTTTTTTTGATAAACCAGTCTTTATTAAAAACAACCCAGCGGGAAATATCGGCCCCAATGAATTCTTCAATCAATTCACTAGCCAAATAATAAAAGGAAACTTCATGCAATGATTAAGTGAGTGAAGAGTCATGCCAGGTTTCCTCAGTTCATAGATTTGAACCCACTTTTTACTTTGTGTGTAGAAAACAACAAAACAACAGCAATCAATCACTAGCCAGATAATAAAACGAAACGACATGTAATGATTTAGTAAGTGAAGAGTCATGCAAGGTTTCCTCAGTTCATAGATTTGAACCCACTTTCTGCTTTGTGTTTAGAAAACAACCCTTTCTTTCGTTGAATTAAAAATTGCTTTTGATATGGAAAACTATGCGATGAAAAAACTGTTGAAAAGTGATGTAGAAGTTCATCAGTTCATCGTCTATGTCCACTCATCTGCTTTGTAAAGTGTGCACCACCGTTGTGTGTTTTGATAGAAGTTGATTTTTTTTTGTGTTTTCTGTGTTCAAATTGTCTACTGACAGTAAATATTATAACATGACTTGTGAATTTCCATCAAAATGAGGCAATCTCAGATTTTCTCCAAGTATTTCGGGTTGTTGGTTATTGGTTAACCACCACTTCGCATAAGTGAAGTGGTGATTAACCAACGAAGTAGTGATTTCGATGGTGAATTTTCATCAGATTTTCAGCATGTGCTTCCCGTCTAGGACATGCCCATGTTAATTTCATCAAAGGAATCAGCTGAAAAGTGGACGGTGCAGCTGCCATTCCTCAAGGAAAAAGCTGATTTTTCCTCAATGAATTTTTGAATTTTTACCGCTGGGAATGCCCATCTTTTGAATATGTATTTCTTTAAGCTTTGTAATTTTGCTAGTGTGCGTTTTTTTAATTATTGTTGCTATTTCATTGTACATAAAGTTCTGTTTTGTGACGAATGTGGTGTATTCTATTTCGTTTAACATAGATCTCATTGTGTTGTCTGTATGAAATATATTTTTTCCTATTGTGTTTATGGATATGTTAGTTTGGCTTATTTCAAGATTTAAAATTTTTGTATGAAATTTATAATCTATTTTTTGTAATTGTGTTTGTATTTGATGGGTTGTAAAATTGATTGTCAAAACAAAACAATACGAACAGATCCTACTCAAAAACTACAAAAACTTAACAATGAAATAGTTAACGATTTATTCAAATACAAACATATAGACCAGTGGCAAAAAACAAAACTCTACTCTTCAGCAGCGAACGCACCAATGCTTTATGGACTGCCTAAGATACATAAAATAAATATTCCGCTCAGACCAAACTCTTCGTCTTGTAATGTACCTTGCTACCAAATGTCGAAACATATTGGTGAAATTCTTAAGAATATTATTTCTGACAAGTACAACGTACAAAATTGCTACAAGCTAAAAGAAAAACTTAAAGACACTACAGTATATCAATATGAAAAATTAGTTTCATTTGATGTTGTATCGTTTTTTACCAACATACCCACCTATCTTGCTATAAAGATTATTATGAAACAGTGTTCAACAATAGAAAAATGTACAAGAATACCGAAAAAGCAGTTCTTACGCATGTTAGAATTTTGTCTAAATGAAAATAATTATTTCCAATATGGAAATAAGCTTTTCAACCCATTATCCCCTACAATAGCAGATATTATACTTGATGACCTCCTTGACAATATAACAAATAGCTTAAATGCAATAAACATAAATATCAAGCACATATCAAAATATGTCGATGATATTTTTGCAATAATCAAAGACCGACATAAAGAAACAATTTTAAAAACAGTCAACAATTATCACACCAAAATACAATTCAAGTTAGAAATGGAACAAAAGAACAGCATACCATATTTAGACGTAAGACTTTGTCGAATAGACGGAAAAATTGCATTTAATTGGTTTTCGAAACCCACATCGTCCAGAAGAATGATTAATTACTTATCGACACAACCATACACACAGAAAATCAACACAGCAATTAATTTTATCAACAAAGTCCTAGACATGAATGAATGAATGAATGAAAAGAAAATTTGAGGGATATTACACTGCGACCTTGAGATCTATTGTGCCCCCCACCTAGATCTGGATGGGGTCTGCTAATCTCACAGCTCTTCCTCCAGATGTATTCCTCTCAAGAATTGGAGTATTTGGAGTATTTGGAGTATTTTAAGAGATGGTAAGTCGCTCTCTTCTACCTGGTAGCGTCCCAGGTATTTTTTTCTTTGATGTATGAGTGTGCTACATCTGCCTAGAATGTGGTCCGGCGTTTCCTCATCTGTGTCACAGAATCTGTGGCACTACTCACTAGGCCAAGTATACTAAGGTGTCTTATTAGTTTGCAGTGTCCAGTGAGGAGACCCGTTATAATTCTTAGGTTGTTCCTACTTAAACTGATACAGTCTGTAAAACGTTGTTGGTTATAATTCCCAAGTAATAGTTAAGCCTGTCTTAGCTTTGGGAGTTCTTTCCTAGTTTTGGATCTTATTGCCTTCTCTTCTTTTTTGATTTTGTTTCTTATAACATCCTATAATTGTTTCTTATAATGTCCTTGACATAAGCGATCTGCAATTTAAATCACAGAACTAAAAACAATTAAAACCATTCTCGAAATGAACAACTTTCCGATGTTTTTAATAAATAATTTATTAAAAAAGAAAACTGAACAAAAAACTGACCAAACAAATCATAAGACAATCAAAAACCAACAGAACGGCAACACCAACACCAAATACTATAGCTAAAGATATATACCTAATTTAACTGACAGCAAGAGCTTACACCATGCAATCAAAATCAAACAAGTGAGTGCATCGTATGCACATAAATCAAACAGAACACTAAGAACAATTTTTACCAACACAAAAGCTAAAATAGACAAAAACCAACAACACAACGTCGTTTATGAGGTCGGCTGCAAAGGATAAAAGGGGGAAACGTGCAATTTGGTATATATTGGAACAACTAAAAGACTATTGGGTACAAAAATGACGGAGCACAAAGCAGACATTAGAAAAGGAAAAGAATCAACGGGTCTCTCACAACATATACTTGACAGTGGACACAAAGCCAACTTTGACCATGAATGAAAGAATACAAGATTACGACACTTCCTACGTTTTTGGAGACAAAACGTGACACCCAAGAAAATTTGTAAAGAGATGATTTCTTGTTCGCGAATTATTATATGTTTAATATAGTTTTTTATTCTAAAAACACAAAAAATATTACCGAAAAATGTTTTTAATTGTTTTTAAATTATGTTAATAGTCAAAATATGAAGCAAAATTATTATATTGAAATATTATTTTTATTGTTGGTTATATATCATCAAAATATAGTTCCCAGCATTAAAAAAAAAATATGGTAAAAAATCACTTTAATAACAAGTTCAAGTAACTTAAAGTTTTCGCACCACTATATCTCATACAAATTATACCAAAGTTTAGTCTTTTTTGTCTCCACTTGAGTCACTAAGCGTGTTGAAAATTACAATAGCGAACAATCCGAAGTGTCGTTATGTTGTATTCTTTTATTCATGAACTTTGACGATGTAAGAGTACTTGATAAGGAGAAGAGAACAAACGCGAGATTTACTCTAGAAAGCTTACGAATTCAACGAAAACTGACAAAAACAATGAAAAGAAAAGAAGATAGAGAAAATACGATCCTGAGCTATGCTTTGGCAATTAAATAAAGTACCTGATAGTCAACACTACTGTGATATTTTTTGTTTGTTCTTAAAAGTTATAAGTCTGCTTAATGTTAATTTATTTTGTGCTGTTTCAAATTAATTTATTAACAGAGTTTATTATATAAAAATAAAAAAAACATAGAAAACTAAAATATGTTAAATCAACAAAATTTAAAATAAGTAAGTTTTTCAAATTTTTAAAAGAAATATAAATAATTCATTGTAAAAATTTAAATAATTAAATAAATATCTACGAAAACACTCCTGAAGAAGTCGTGGAAAAGATGAAATAGACTTGTTTTATTTGCATTAAAGAAAAAATTGACCAAAAAAGCCTACAAAAAATAACTTACAAATATAATTGAAAATAATTGGTCACATAAAAATTCTCATAGAAATGTTGAATAACTTTTGAACGAAGGTCTAAAAATTTTTTTTTGCTGGAGAAACGATTGGGATTAAAAGGATTTAGGTTAAAAAAAAAAATTATTTATGGTGCTGCTATAAAAAAGAAATTTTGAATAACTTTTGATCTGAGGGTGGAAAAACGATAATTTTTGGTGAATAATCATAAACAGCCGGTGGACAAACGAACGCACTTAGTCTCATCTTCCTAAATCATCTATTGGGGGCAGTATATGAGTTTTTTCGATTTTGGGGAGTTGCTATAAAAAAGAAAAGCTTAATAACTTTTTTCCTGAGGGTGGACAAACGATTTTTTTGGTTGAACAAACGTGGATAAAAGATGGACAAACGATTCTGATAAGCCCCACCCAAAAATTTTGACTTCGGGGTATTTTTTGCAAAAAAAACCTGCCAACTGGCCTTTTTGTTATTTTTTCGTTTTGTTATACCTAATTACTAGCTGGGCAAAAATAAATGGCTTAAGAACATTTATACAAAAAAAAAAATAAAAAACATCGCCTCTAGAGCTTGGAAAACTTAATTTTTTAGTGTACTTTTTTTTTACGTAGCATTCGTTGATCCGAAGTTATAAGGGCTTAAAGTTTTGTTGTTCTTGGTGTGTGTTTCATTGTTAAAAACGCTTAATAAAATAATAAAAAAAAAAACTAAGGGACATCGCCTCTAGAAAAAGGTCTGTTCTACACAGTGCCATTTTTATTTTCTCTTTGTTACCGTTAGTTTAGTCTATCTGCAAAAAGTTAATTTTAAAATGTTAAAAAACTGAAAAAGTAACGGACATCACCCATGGAAAATTATTTGCACAGCATTTTGGTATTTGAAATTTTCCAATATCATTTATACTTTTCGAGGTCTGCAACTTTAAAAGAAAAAAAAAACTCGGATGCAGCGATCTTCAGCTTCATAATCGATTTATATATACATAAATCGAATTTCCTGCGAGCTAAAATTTTGTTCAGTTATCCAAGATCCGCATAGCAAAAACATATTTTTAACTGAAGTTCGCTTAAGTGATTTGGAAATTAAGACTTTTTAGTCACATTTAAGCTGGTTTGTCTACGTTAATCTATGTTAATGTGAAACTTAATTCTGAACAACACAAAAGAAAAACAATCAAATTTAGAATACACAACAGACAAGAGACAAATGATTAGGTATAATCAACAAAAAAAAAAAAAAAAATAGCTGAGGGTTTCGGCTTCGACCGTCCTCAGTCTTGAGTCAAGTCAAGGTGTTTTTCTTTTTTTATCAATAGGTGTTTTTTTTTTTGTAATTTTCATGTCATTTAAAATGTATCGGATCAAGAACATTTAAGGTCAGTCGCAGCAACTAGACACATGAACCGAGATAAAAACAAAATTAAAGTATGTTTTGGAATAGTGAAAGGCGACTTTAGAGTTAAAGCTTTATTTTTCGAAATGTTAATCAAATTTCATTGTATAGAGCAGTAACTCCATCAATTTAAACAAAAAAATATTCAGTCACACAAATATTCGCAGAACGAACTCGGTGACACACTATCATTATCATCAGCAATAGTTATTTCGGCATAGGTAGTCGGTTCGGTATAAAGAACAAAACAAATACTGTTCATTAAAGTGTGTGTCATTTGTGTTCCATGAAAGTATACACTTCAAATATCCCTGAAATTCTCAAAGCTCTGCTATTGTCTTATATTTTTTGCTGGACAAACGATTGGGATTAAAACGATTTAGGTTAAAAAAAAATTTTAAATTTTTATGGTGCTGCTATAAAAAAGAAATGTTGAATAACTTTTGATCTGAGGGTGGAAAAACGATTATTTTTGGTGAATAATCATAAACAGCCGGTGGACAAACGAACGCACTTAGTCTCATCTTCCTAAATCATCTATTGGGGGCAGTATATGAGTTTTTTTTCGATTTTGGGGAGTTGCTATAAAAAAGAAAAGCTTAATAACTTTTTTCCTGAGGGTGGACAAACGATTTTTTTGGTTGAACAAACGTGGATAAAAGATGGACAAACGATTCTGATAAGCCCCACCCAAAAATTTTGACTTCGGGGTTCTTTTGTATACTCTTTAATAACCCATTTACCAATTTCAATCATAAAATTCGAGCGGTATTTTTTTGCAAAAAAAAACGTGCCAACTGGCCTTTTTGTTATTTTTTCGTTTTGTTATACCTAATTACTAGCTAGGCAAAAATAAATGGCTTAAGAACATTTATACAAAAAAAAAATAAAAAACATCGCCTCTAGAGCTTGGAAAACTTAATTTTTTAGTGTACTTTTTTTTTACGTAGCATTCGTTGATCCGAAGTTATAAGGGCTTAAAGTTTTTTTGTTCTTTGTGTGTGTTTCATTGTTAAAAACGCTTAATAAAATAATAAAAAAAAAACTAAGGGACATCGCCTCTAGAAAAAGGTCTGTTCTACACAGTGCCATTTCTATTTTCTCTTTGTTACCGTTAGTTTAGTCTATCTGCAAAAAGTTAATTTTAAAATGTTAAAAAACTGAAAAAGTAACGGACATCGCCCATGGAAAATTATTTGCACAACATTTTGGTATTTGAAATTTTCCAATATCATTTATACTTTTCGAGGTCTGCAACTTTAAAAGAAAAAAAAACTCGGATGCAGCGATCTTCAGCTTCATAATCGATTTATATATACATAAATCGAATTTCCTGCGAGCTAAAATTTTGTTCACTTATCCAAGATCCGCATAGCAAAAACATATTTTTAACTGAAGTTCGCTTAAGTGATTTGGAAATTAAGACTTTTTAGTCACATTTAAGCTGGTTTGTCTACGTTAATCTATGTTAATGTGAAACTTAATTCTGAACAACACAAAAGAAAAACAATCAAATTTAGAATACACAACAGACAAGAGACAAATGATTAGGTATAATCAACAAAAAAAAAAAAAAAAATAGCTGAGGGTTTCGGCTTCGACCGTCCTCAGTCTTGAGTCAAGTCAAGGTGTTTTTCTTTTTTTATCAATAGGTGTTTTTTTTTTTGTAATTTTCATGTCATTTAAAATGTATCGGATCAAGAACATTTAAGGTCAGTCGCAGCAACTAGACACATGAACCGAGATAAAAACAAAATTAAAGTATGTTTTGGAATAGTGAAAGGCGACTTTAGAGTTAAAGCTTTATTTTTCGAAATGTTAATCAAATTTCATTGTATAGAGCAGTAACTCCATCAATTTAAACAAAAAAATATTCAGTCACACAAATATTCGCAGAACGAACTCGGTGACACACTATCATTATCATCAGCAATAGTTATTTCGGCATAGGTAGTCGGTTCGGTATAAAGAACAAAACAAATACTGTTCATTAAAGTGTGTGTCATTTGTGTTCCATGAAAGTATACACTTCAAATATCCCTGAAATTCTCAAAGCTCTGCTATTGTCTTATATTTTTTGCTGGACAAACGATTGGGATTAAAACGATTTAGGTTAAAAAAAAATTTTAAATTTTTATGGTGCTGCTATAAAAAAGAAATGTTGAATAACTTTTGATCTGAGGGTGGAAAAACGATTATTTTTGGTGAATAATCATAAACAGCCGGTGGACAAACGAACGCACTTAGTCTCATCTTCCTAAATCATCTATTGGGGGCAGTATATGAGTTTTTTTCGATTTTGGGGAGTTGCTATAAAAAAGAAAAGCTTAATAACTTTTTTCCTGAGGGTGGACAAACGATTTTTTTGGTTGAACAAACGTGGATAAAAGATGGACAAACGATTCTGATAAGCCCCACCCAAAAATTTTGACTTCGGGGTTCTTTTGTATACTCTTTAATAACCCATTTACCAATTTCAATCATAAAATTCGAGCGGTATTTTTTTGCAAAAAAAAACGTGCCAACTGGCCTTTTTGTTATTTTTTCGTTTTGTTATACCTAATTACTAGCTAGGCAAAAATAAATGGCTTAAGAACATTTATACAAAAAAAAAATAAAAAACATCGCCTCTAGAGCTTGGAAAACTTAATTTTTTAGTGTACTTTTTTTTTACGTAGCATTCGTTGATCCGAAGTTATAAGGGCTTAAAGTTTTTTTGTTCTTTGTGTGTGTTTCATTGTTAAAAACGCTTAATAAAATAATAAAAAAAAAACTAAGGGACATCGCCTCTAGAAAAAGGTCTGTTCTACACAGTGCCATTTCTATTTTCTCTTTGTTACCGTTAGTTTAGTCTATCTGCAAAAAGTTAATTTTAAAATGTTAAAAAACTGAAAAAGTAACGGACATCGCCCATGGAAAATTATTTGCACAACATTTTGGTATTTGAAATTTTCCAATATCATTTATACTTTTCGAGGTCTGCAACTTTAAAAGAAAAAAAAACTCGGATGCAGCGATCTTCAGCTTCATAATCGATTTATATATACATAAATCGAATTTCCTGCGAGCTAAAATTTTGTTCACTTATCCAAGATCCGCATAGCAATAACATATTTTTAACTGAAGTTCGCTTAAGTGATTTGGAAATTAAGACTTTTTAGTCACATTTAAGCTGGTTTGTCTACGTTAATCTATGTTAATGTGAAACTTAATTCTGAACAACACAAAAGAAAAGCAATCGAATTGAGAATACACGACAGACAAGAGACAAATGATTAGGTATAATCAACAAAAAAAAAAAAAAAAAATAGCTGAGGGTTTCGGCTTCGACCGTCCTCAGTCTTGAGTCAAGTCAAGGTGTTTTTCTTTTTTTATCAATAGGTGTTTTTTTTTTTGTAATTTTCATGTCATTTAAAATGTATCGGATCAAGAACATTTAAGGTCAGTCGCTACAACTAGACACATGAACCGAGATAAAAACAAAATTAAAGTATGTTTTGGAATAGTGAAAGGCGACTTTAGAGTTAAAACTTTATTTATCAAAATGTTAATCAAATTTCATTGTATAGAGCAGTAACTCCATCAATTTAAACAAAAAAATATTCAGTCATACAAATATTCGCAGAACGAACTCGGTGACACACCATCATTATCATCAGCAATAGTTATTTCGGCATAGGGAGTCGGTTCGGAATAAAGAACAAAACAAATACTGTTCATTAAAGTGTGTGTCATTTGTGTTCCATGAAAGGATACACTTCAAATATCCCTGAAATTCTCAAAGCTCTGCTATTGTCTTATATAGTTATTTCCAAAGATAAATCAAGTTTTCCTTTTTATACCTGCTGTGCACTGGACTATTTTCTGACTGGTGAGTGACAACCTTATCGATATATTGTCATTGAACCACCACCACCATAGTTGCCTGGTGTGGTCAGTCTTCGAGTAATCTTCTCAGAAGTCAGGCTCGGTGAGAAGTGTCTTTTTGTTTTCTCGCGATTTTATTTTGTGGTATTTAAGGCTGTTAAATTAAATATTTAAACGATAATGCAGAAAATCACGTACGGCTTTAAAGGAACGCCGTCATTGCCATCGCTGCCGCCTCGATATCCACCTTTGGCGCCCATAACTACACCACACTTCCATATCCAACAAAAGATGTCATCTGTTGAACGCACCAGAAAGCTAAGTACTTTGCTGAGGCTTCATCAAAGTACTTTTAATTTTCCAGTGAGTAGTGTACCACTATTTATTTTTTTGTTTCATGTTTTATCATTTTTTAAAAATTAAAAGTTCACTTGTCGGTTGGTGTTAAATTGTTAGCTTTGAAACAGCATTAATTGATTGATACAAATTTTAAATTTGGCAATGTTGCCGCATGCACGCTTTTTCCTTTGTAGTCGCACGTTGTGTTAATATATACCTATTTTGTTTTAATTGGATACGCACAAAAGGGATTTTGACACTTTAAGCCGTCAATTCGTCAGTGTCAGGAAAAAAAATATAGAAGTTTTTTTCTCACACGTCTTTTATGTTTTAGGGGTCGCTGAATCCGAATTTCAACTTTGCTACTTCCTACGGATATGGCTTCACAGCGAAAATAGCAAATCACCTCTAAATTTTCTACCTTTTTTCAGTTGTTTTTGCCAAAAAGTCAGCAAAACATACACTATAACTACAACTATACAAAAATGGGTGGCAAATTTTTTTTGTAGAATTAACGGTTCGGCCACTAGAGTACGGTGAAAAAAGACCAAAATTTCGTACTTTTTGGAAAGCACAGTTCTCTCGTTAGATTTTTGCTTGTAACTCAAAAATCATGCCTGTAATTGTAAAAAAAACTAGGCTTCTGCTTAAACAAATAAAATAAAAATAAATTGGGTGGCGCGACGGCTCGTGAAGAACCAGGGCCTAGTGACTAACAACTCGCAACCATTCCTGTGTGCGCCCGTCGACAGGAATGGAAGGGACCTACAATTTTATGCCGAATCCGAACGGCTAGACGAGAAGCACTTATTCATAACAAGTGATACTCTTGAAGGACTTGTCAATTCCTCGCAAGCGGCAGTAACCCTAAAAAAAAACTTTTTACTTTTTAGGTGAACGAGGCTGGGAAGTGAACCCAGAAATCCAGCGTGACAGTCGAACCCACAAACCATTACGCTACGGGCTACCACAGGCTTCTGCTTAAACAACATTAAATTTTCTTCAAGTTTGTCACCTTCATCACTAAAATTGGCGAGAAAATGCACCGGCTAGAGCGTGATGAAATTATGTGTCATATTTCCACTTATAGGTTATTGATTATGTCATATAGAATGTATCTAAGACGTTCCAGGGTTTTTATTGTAAAAATCAATCAATGGCTCATTGAAGAAGAGAAAACCACGGAGCGTTTTTAAATGAGTAACTACAACACTTTTGGTTTTCTACCTTTCTGTAGAGAATCAAATTTACTATACAATTGGCCTTTTAAAAAAAATTTAAATACATTTTAATGTGTTAAAATAATAAAAAAAAAAAAAAAAAAAAAAACGATTTTTTCGTTTTTCTTTTAACTTATTGTTTTTCCAGCAGAGATAAGATTTGATTAAATCTATTGAATATCTTTATCCAATATCCATGTCTTCAAGAATATCATCTTCTTGAATGTTCGTTTCTTGCGAACTGTCGCAGTTTGGACCAATGCAATTCTTACAAAACATAGAACACGTTAGTCCTAATTCTCTACAGCCACAGCTGGTGACAACCGATTGTACATCCGCATGCAATTTTTCTAACCAAAATATCTGGTGTAGGAGCTTGATTCATGATTCATGGTTCATGGATTTTAGTATGGTACCAGGATGCAAATTTTATTTTGCTAATTTTAAACGAATTTAGCTTTGTACTATCTCCTAACATTTTACTAGAGATAAAATCATCAAAAGGTTATTTAATCTTTTTAGTATCGTACGAAATCCATGACACTTTGACGTTTATAAATGTCACAAACAGGGATGTGTGTGATTTTTTTTTCTGCACGAGCTGTCACTTTTCTGGACGTGTTCAGATTAAGTTTATGAAGGAAATTTGTTTAGTATAATACTAGTAAAAAAGTATTTCAAATTTGTAAAATTTTAATTAACTCTTAAAGAATTAGAAAAACTAAACCCTTAATAACAGCCTGTTTAAAATTTTACGCCATTGTTTTAAAGCAAGATTAATGACTCATTAATAAAACATGCTTACAAAATCAAAAGTTTGTACTAGTGCTTATTTTTCCGAAAGGCTACGAAAAAATGTATGGAGAGTGCTATCACAAATGCGTAAAAATAAAAAAAAAATAAATTGAAAGTCGTTACAAAATTTCATTCAAAAATATTGAGATATTTTTTTACATATAAATATTTTAAAATGTTTTGTGTAGTACCGCATCCCGTCCCGAAGTGAACGCCACATCGCTTTATATTCCTCGACTACAAATTCGAAAAATTAATTGAGATCTAAATCATACAGCCTTGGCAATGTGGAACTTACCTGATTTGTTCATATCAATTGATATTTTTGTCCACATGTTATTCAAAGCGTGTATGTTTTTGTGGAGCTTGTGGTCAAGCTTCCATATAGCTTCGTTGGATTTTACCAACTTTTTTGTTTTCTTCACTAGTGACGTTATTCATTATTTTTCTTTTTTTACCTTTATTTTCTTAAAGCACTTGTCTTGACAAAGGTGTTACTATTTCCATCAATTCTTGAACCTTTTCTTCTTCTAAAAACTCTTTTAAATTTATTTCAAAATTATTATTATCTGCTTCCATTTTTCGACACAATAAACAAAACAACTGGCAACAAGAAAAAATTTAAATTTGTCAAAGGAGAATGGGCAAATTTATATGAAAAGTGGGTACGAGCGGCCAAGAATAGTTTTATTATTTTTGGATGTGGTTTGGTCGTTAAAGTACAGTGTAGAAGTTTTTTCGTTGTGATGAACTTCAAACTAGCAAAAAATGCATTTTTGTGTTCAACACTTTAATACAATTTTAGTCAGTATTATGGCTAATTTGAATGGAAAAATAGAAAAGGAAAGTGGAATAACATTTATAGACTAAAAGATTTTTATTATAAACAAAGCACATAAAACATTAAATATTAGTACAATACTACAATTAACATACCATAATATATATTCTATACTAAAAAAACATTTTTCTTTAAAATGAGTAGGCACTACTCATTCTTTATAATCGTACTTAATTCCGCTGCTGCAAAGCGAATATCATTTCTTGCTTCTTGCCCATCCCACTGTGGTTGCGCGTTGCAACCAAATGTCTTGCTCTTCGGTATATTGCGGAAGATGTCTTACTTGTTGTCCTCAGTACATTTCAATATTGAACAAGCCCTGTACTAGGTGCTAAGCAAAATAAACGCGGGCTATCTTCACTTGGTACGTACCCAGAGCAAATAAAACAAAATCATCTTCTGATAGATTTGGAAAATCGTTAAAATTGGGATGGACACCAGTGATGCTTCGGAAAGTTGGTCTTTGCCTATTCACATTAGTACGAGAAACATATTTTCTTAGAGACTTCAAAAAAGGCCCAACCTTCTTAGACCGGAACCTGTTTGAGCCTTATATTCGTATAAAGAGGACAATCTAGCTTTGTCATTTGATACTCCATTCTTGGAAATACCTTGTTAAGGAGGTATTTAGACCAAAATGCAAAAGGAAAAGTGCATTTTCCCACCGAAGCAGCCTGAATAAGCTTATCTGACCACCGCCACCGGTTTTTTTAATGATTGTACTAAAAGTATCGGTTGGTACCCTCTTTTTAAAAAGCTGCGATTAAATAGATAATCTTATACTGTTGCCTTCTGAACTCGTATAAGGAGCTTAGTAAAATTACCGCGGGCTATATCTTGACCTGGTGCTTATTGTATCATTAGACATTTTGAAATCAGGATAAGTATCAGATAGTTTTTGAAAACGCCAGCTGCCCCAAAATTGCATTTGAAAATGTCTTCATATCTCTTTTCCTAAATGCATTGCAACGAAACGCCCATATTGAAAGTTACTCCCTTATAGCAGACCTTTCATTTGAGAATAATTTCGTTCGTGGCCACTCACACCCAAAAATGTCCATTCTCCTTAAAATTTTGCAAAATAATGTTCCGAACAATAAATTGTGTGCGGAAAAAAGTGGATACTTGACTCTAATAATCTTCTAGGATTTTCTATTTTCGCTATTGAACTGCGTACTGCTGAGCAAAAAGAGAACAAAATTTTTCGTTTGTGATTTCGTTGTCAATTGTTGTATGAAAATTTCCGTTTCACTTAAGCTGCGTACTATGCTTAAACATGAAAATAACCGTTTTTTGTTATATTTGAGGTTAATCAAGAAACTCGTTATGGCATGAGAAGCTCTTCGTGTGACGCTACTAGAGTCTCAACTAATTAAAAACACAGGTCTTTTTTATTGCCGGAAAGCACCAAACTGTATTTGATTAGGTGTATTGTGCCTGTTCCAAAACAGAACAATGAATTCAAAGGAAATTGAGAAGGGTTATCAAACTAAAACAACTAACAAACTAGTTTTTTTTTCGAAAAGAAAAGATCGTATTTGCAATATTAAATTGACATTTGTAAGGAAAACTTAGTTACATTTTTTTTGAAAAAAAAAAAAATTAAAAATAAATTGATATGAACCTCAAATAAGCAAAAGAGCGTTTTTTCCATTTTGCTTGGATGTCTTGAAAACCACGAAATTAACATCGTAAAATCAGGCAGAACACAACGTACAAGAAAACATGTTAGTTACTTCCAGCAATAACATCACTTTAAACCTAAGGTTATAAAAACACGTGGGGCAAAATTTGGTAATTAAAACTGAAATGTAAAAGAAATTTCTTGCAAACTGCCAACCAATTAATTAGTTTTCCGAACTTAGTTGCTCTCGAGTTGCCAAGAAGTATCTACCCTTTTATAGATTTTGCTGTGGAAAACAATTTACCATCGAAATTGATGCCAATCAATAATATAATATGGGTCTATACTTTTTCAAAAGGAAAGTGGGAGCAAGAAACACAGTTTTGAAAAATGTCAGGGGGGGGGAGATCAGACTTCTGTGATCCCCTTGGCTACGGCCTTGGTATCAATCCATATTTATATTGATACCGAGAGGATAAGGACTAATTTCCAAATGACTTATTACTAAACAAAGAAGTGGAGTGGAAAAATAAATTAGTACCTAATTGTTGTAGTTCCTGCAGTGGTAGGCCTGCGTTGTCGGTTGTTAATGAATAGGGCATGGCTGCTTCGTTGAAGTCCTATTATATATAATAATTCCAAGTGGCTGCATAATAATTCCAAGTATTTAGAAGGTGGAATACTGAATCTGGACATCTTATTAAACGACGAGTTCTTCGAGTAGTTGCGCTTAAGCATTTTTTCAGCAAGTATGAGTCCTAGTGTGCCAATTTTTTGTTTGATATAATTTATTACGTCTACCAGCGGGAAAAATTCAAAAATTTATTGAGGAATATTCAGCTTTTTCCATGAGAAATGGCAGCTGCACCGTTTCAGCTGATCCCTTTGATGAAATTAATATGGGATTGCCTCATTTTGATGGAAACCCACAAGACCTGTTATTATATTTGCCGTCAATAGACAAAGTGAACATAGAGAACGCCAAAAAATTCAACTTCTATCAAAAACCATGCATTCCACTTGACAAAGCGTATGAGTGGACATAGAAGATGAACTGATGAACTTGTACATGACTTTTGAACAGTTTTTTCATCGCATAATTTTCCCTATCAAAAGCTATTTTTAATTCAACGTAAGAAAGGGTTGTTTTCTAAACACAAAGCGGAAAGTGGGTTCAAATCTATAAACTGAGCAAACCTTGCATGACTCTTCACTTACTAAATTATTACATGTCGGTTTCTTTTATTATCTGGCTAGTGAATTGATTGCTGAATTTAGCAATAAAATTCATTGGGGACGGTATTTCCCGCTGGGCTAGTGCGTTGTGCGTTTGTAGTAGGATCAAATTTATGGAAATAAGGATTGTCAACTATTTGCAGAACTGACTCGATAGGAGAAGCATGGTAACTTTCACTTGCTGACGCTTGGGTCTTAGTTGAAATAGTTGGTTATGGATCAGTACTATTTGAAGTTGTTATTTTAGAGAGATCAGGCTGGTTTTCTGAAGTGTGCGGGAAGGACAATATTGATGTTGTTGATTGTGACGGTATAGCTAGTTTGTCTTGATTTAGCATAGAATCAGATGATATCTATTAGATTGGACAATGAAAATAACAGTGAGAGTAGAAGTTATTGAGGAGCTGGAAAATTTAGATTAAAGTTAAAACTGGATATTGGGCGAGGTAGTGCCTATTAAGAAAATATAAACCTGGCTGGTTTCTTGGTTAATGAATTTTCAGTGGAATTTTCAGAATCAAGTTCGTCACTTTTACGTTTAGATGACGTTGTAATCCTTGGTTGTGCGATGGAATTTTTTGTTTTGTAATATGTAATAGTACCTATTTAATTACGTGCAATTTATAATAAAAATAATTAAATTTTTGTTAATGTTTTTATTTTTTTTAATTTTGAGTTAACATTAATTTTTCAAAAAAAAAAAGGTTCTGCCTTTACAAAAAAGTGGGTATGTCTAACAGGACAGTAAGAGAAGCATCAAATTTATTCTATAATGTTCGTCAAGACCCACTCTCCTCTATATAACTAGACTTAACAAAATTAATAGAGCTTACAATTAATTGGCCAACAAAAAACTCCTTATTCCTACCTACCACATTGGAAGGATGCAAAAAAGACAGTCTCAACAGGTAAACAAATGTACCCTCAATAAATTGACGCGGAGCATTTGCTTCTAATCAAAGCTAACAACTTTGTTTCTTAGTAGGTATTTATAAAAGATTTCTAAAGAAACCAAAATCACACATCAGTAATTAAAGCTTAATAGTACCTATTTCAACTAAAAAACATTAAATAAATCCCATGCCTTTTACTTCCTACACAAAAATCCTTGCGTCTATAGAAAAATTAATTTAACGTAGGTATAGGTATATATAAAATTATGTTAGTAGGAAAATTCTTTTAGTTTTTTTTTTTGTCTGTCCTCGCTTCCCTTTCTTTTTTTTTTAAATTTCTCTCAAAACATTAATTCCTTGATCCAGAGAAAAAATCTTCACATTGATGTGTTTCTTTTCTATAATAATCTGCCTTCTGCCTGTTTCCCCTAGAACTGCCAGGCTAGCCCGAGTATTAGTCTCAGCCTGAGCATGAGCATATATATACATATCTTTTTTCCAAAAAAGAGCGAGTATGCGTATTTCATATAAAACATCATCATTTGTCGTAGCAGTCAGTCTTTGGGGCTGCAAAACCACTACCACCAGCCAGCCATCAGCAGGAAGGAAAACTCCAAAAACGAAAACGACGACGACATTTTTGGATGTGAAATTTTCTTAAACCAAAAAACTTTTAACCTTTATATATACAAATAGTGAACCTAACAACCAGTCGCATGAAGACTTTTGCTTGTTTACATTACCGCGGCTCCTTTTTAATTCATTTGCGTGTATATTTTATCCGCACATCTTTCTACACACATCAAAACAAAAATATAGTTTCTTTGATAAAAAAACAACAAAAAATGTTTATAAATTAAAAACATTTTAACAGAGTTTAAGGTCTTATGTTAATTCTAATTTATCCGACATACATCGGATGTTAAAAACGTTAATTAATAGAACATGTGAACAAAAAATATGTGTGCTAATGTTGAAATTTTTTTCTTTAATTTCCAATTTATAAAGAAAAAGCATAAATTACACATCCAATATATTTCAATGTGTATATACCTATGTGAATGACTCAAACAAAAAAAAACCTAATTGAAACTCTACGCTCAAAATCTAAACAATTTAAAAAAATTATTTCCCCGCCCAATGCTCCTGCCTGGTCTTTATTAATTTTTTTGTATTTTATTTCAACTTAAAATGTAAATGAAACTTAAATTAAAATCCAAAAGTAGAGACATAAAATAGTGCTCATTTTTGAAAGGGTACACACTTCACTGTATTCAAAGGATTGACGTTTGTCGGTATACTAAAAAGAGAACCCCGAAAGCAAAAAAATGTAATCTGTACCCTTCTGAATTTTGAAATAAAATTAAAGGGGCGATATGTATTTCATTTAATCAACAAAAAAAGTAATAACATCTTCTCGGTAAACCTTAACAAAATTCCTACGATGAAGAAGGATCGTGGATACGTGTATCCTATGTGTGTACATTTCTGATTCCAGCTAAAAAAAATTACAAATTAAATTCCTGTGCGTCTCCTTTCTGGGCTTCATTTTGTGAGAACATTATTATATGTGTGTGTGTTTGGCTGGTTTCTGAAATTCAACAAAATCCTGAAATCTCTATTAGAGCAATAAAAGCTAAATATGTAGGTATTTGAAAATCGGACGGGAGGAAATAGGATCCAGACTCTAAACCACGGATAACAGTTATTGCTTATCTGTTTTATTGTTGTATTCTCGTTGTCATAGTTATCCTTTTCGAGTAAGCAATTTTATTTTCAGTAGAAAACAGAGAAAAATACCAAAATCAATTAAACATCAGTGCAGTGAACTCAAAAAAAAAATCCCTAAAATTATCTCAAGAAGAAGCAACAAAAAAAGAGACTGAATTGAGTTTGTAATAAAATGTGTCACAGGAGACACGATTCACAGAAAAGGAAGAGAAGATTAAGAAACTAGGAACACAATATACTCAGCCGTGTTGTAGCTCATAGCCTATGACCAATATTTCTTATGGTGTTTTTTTTTAAGGTTTTTCTGACATCAACAACATTTAGGACACAACAAATACAAATCAAGCATCTACCTACTCTTAAAAAATTCATAAAAAGGAATGTTTTTTTTTTCATGTGTGTCCTTTTTTATTTTTTTTGTTGTTGCATATAATGTATGAAGACAGAGGGTATACATTTTTGTGTAATGTGAAATGTTGTATAGGTATCTATCTATGTGTAATATGGGACATGGGAGTTGTTAGTGCGCTTGTGTTCTATCACTCATTCATTAGAAGGTCCGTTTCAAATGAACTGCGACAGCGGTGGTGGTGATGTTCACGCTCGAATACAGGCAGCAATACAGCAACCCTCCTTCTTGGCTTTTCCAGTAAAATAGCTACATACCTATTTTTTTTAGGGAATGCATTGAAGGCAATAAGGATTCCATTTTTTTGGTTTTGTTTTCTCCGCGGTATTCTTGCTCTTTTCCTTTGTCACCTTCGTTTTTGTGTTGCTCATTTTTTTAGGTCAACATTTTTAAGATATCAACATATTTCCAAAATTATGCTGTATTTTTTAAATTTTAATAACTAGGGTATACAGGGTGTCCCTCAATTCGTCAACAGTATTTTAGGGCATGATTCTTGGGTATATATTCTAAGAAAAAAATTGTTCTACAGTAAGGGCCTATCAATTTTCAATTTTGATATCATTAATCGGGGATTTAAAAAAAAAAAATCGGGTGGCACAATGGCTTATGAAGAACCAGGGCCTAGTGACTAACAACTCGCAACCATTCCTGTGTGCGCCTTTCGACAGGAATGGAAGGGACCTACAATTTTATGCCGAATCCGAACGGCTAGACGAGAAGCACTTATTCGTGACAAGTGATACTCTTGGAGGATTTGTCAATTTCTCGTAAGAGGCAGTAGCCCTGAAAAAAAACATTTTAGTTTTTAGGTGGACGAGGCTGGAAAGCGATCCCAGACCTCCAGCGTGACAGTCGAACGCACTAACCAGTACGCTACGGGCTACGGGGATTTAAGAAAAGTCTTATTTTGGTGTACCTTGACCCATGCTTACGGTAATTGCGCTGTTAGTAATAATGATAGAAACTTTGTTTAGGCCTTAATTTTTAGAAGAAATACCAACCTTTGTAACCGCGTTTAAATAAATTGTATATCTTTTCTCAGTCTTTAGATATTTAGTTTTTAGCCTGTTCCATTTATCCTGCCCATGCTAATTTTTTGACTTTTGGGTCAATTTTCTCCAAAAAAGCGTAATCATTATAGTGTTTTGAATTTTTTTTTGAATGTACGAAACCTTACTAAAAATAAAAGTCAATGACAAGTTTGCCGAAAAACCAATAGATTTTATGATTATTTGGAAAAACAGTGGCAGGTAAAATTAAAAAAAAATGTTTTTTATTTAGCTTTAAGCTCGAAAAGCTATGAATAAAAATTATTTGTGTGGTTTTAGATAATTTTTTAAGTATGTTTTTTACTAAAACAGTTATAACGGGTGCACTGTAATATTCTTTGGTTTGAATTCATGCTAATTTTAGTAGCCACTTAAGTTGAATTCTACAAACTATCTGCAGTTGTTGCAAAATGATTTATCACAACTATTGGAAGACATTCCATAGGTTCACACAGCTACATTTTATTCCTAACTTGATGGTGCTTCAGCCCACTTTGCTTGAGAGGTTAAAACTTTACAAGATTAAGAGTAAGCGGTTATCGTTAGATAGGATAAAGTTAGAGCAGTTCAATGGTCTGCAAGATCACCTGAGAGCTGTGACCCTAAAATATTGGATGTTTTTGAATGGGGAAGAATGAAATAAATCATTTATTCAACAAAAATAGCAACTTAAGCCTAGTATGCTGCTAATGCGAAACGAAATTTTCCTGCGGTGTCCAAAAAGACAACGGAATGCTAACGAAAACACAGCGGAAAAATATTCATGGAGAGTTTAAATAAATTGCAAATAAATAAATAGAAATATAACGAACAAATCAAACAAAAACAGTGCTGTAATGAAAGAAACAACAAATAAAAACACGAACAAACCCAAATGTCATTTTTTCGCACACAATTAATGGTCCGGGCAATTAATTCATTTCCATTGCGAAAAAAGAGTGGATACTTGTCAAAACAATCTGGTATAATTATCAATTTCGCTGGTCGAACAGCGTACCACAGAACGAAAAGGACAACGAAATTTTTCGTTTATGATTTCGTCATGTCATTATTGTATGGGATTTTTCGTTTCGCATCAGCATCGTACTAGGCTTTTAAGTGAATTAGAAGAGCGCATGCTCAAACCGTCCTCAGAAATGAGGCAGTAGCTAAAATCATTAATATCAATATCAGTGAAATACGCAAACGGGCTGTAGCATGCAAGAGGACTCATTCCAACACCTATTATAATTTTTTTAGTTCACACATAAAGTAAAAATTATCGATAACCGCACATGTCATTTTGTATTCATAGCTTTTCGAGCTTAAAGCTAAAAAAACATTTTTTTTTCAATTTTACCTGCCGCTGTTTTTTCAAATTATCATAAAATCTATGGGTTTTTCGGCAAACTTGTTGTTGACTTTTATTTAAGGTATTGTTACATACATTCAAAAAAATTATTAAAACATCGTATTGATTACGCATGTTAGGGAGAAAATTGACCCCAAATTCAAAAAATTAGCATTGACAGGAAAAATGGAACAGGCTAAAAACTGAATATATTAAGACTCAGAAAAGATATACAATTTATTTAAACGCGGTTATAAAGGCTGGTATTTCTTGTAAAAATTAAGGTTTAAAAGAAGTGTTTATCATTATAACTAACAGCGCAATTACAGTTAACATGGGTCAGGGAACACCAAAATAAGACTTTTCTTAAATCCCCGATAAATGATATCAAAATTGTAGAACAATTTTTTTTTTAGAATACACCCAAGAATCATGCCCTAAAATACTATTGACGAATTAAGGGACACCCTGTATATGTAGGGTTTCGAGGAATTTAAAAAGAAAATTCGGTTCATTGCTACACATTTTTTTAAGGAACGAACAAAAATTATTAATTAATTAATATTTTCATGTCGAAACGGACCTCTTTACCTGTCGTGAATCATGATCATATATTTCCTTTTTTTGAAACGAAGTACAGTTCGTCTCAGTTATCTTTTTAAAAAAAGGAGCAAGTATAGGGGTAATCGGAAATGATGTGTAGGTTATATCTTTTTTCCAAAAGTAAAATTGCTATTATATTTGGGTATCTACCCACCTTCCATTTTTTCAATTATGTATTAATTTATTTTAATGAAATTTTATGATAGGTACATTTTTATCTTTTATTTAAAACCTCATTTTCAAAGTTCGAGAAAAAACTGCCGAATTTATGGGTCCGTGTGTGTTCGACACATCTAAATAAGCGCCTAGTTGTTAGTAAAGTCTTGTACATACTTGTGAACCATCTCGTGAACCCGCACAAATTTCGATTTTTCGTTCACCCGTGAACGTGCTCATGAAGCTGAGTGGAGAACAAAGTGGAGAGTTTTCACGAAAAATTCACGGGCAAAATGTACGGAAGCCGTTGGTGACAGTATGGATAAAAGAAACCA
Organism: Melangyna quadrimaculata; assembly: GCA_949320155.1. Lineage (NCBI taxonomy): Eukaryota > Metazoa > Arthropoda > Insecta > Diptera > Syrphidae > Melangyna > Melangyna quadrimaculata. Next base: position 20,423,326 of record OX439486.1, read on the forward strand.
AATTCAGTTTGTGCGCGTTCCTAATTTATTTTCAGTTTGTTTTTTGCGTTTCGTGCTTTTACAATTTGAATCAACTTGAAAATTTAAAAAAAAAAAAAATGCAACAGTTGATTCTTTCCTTATGAATTTACACTCCAAAGATTTATTTTGTGGTAGTAATTTGATGCATTGAGATTTCAAACGTCAGTTGTTCACAACGCATTTTTAAGTGTGTACCTGTGATAAATATAAAAGTTAACTTTCTCCACAGGCGAATGTTCGCTTCACGAGAAATTATGTACTAGTTTTACAAAAAACTAGTCTTATAGGTACCTACATAGCTATAAGTATAATTCAAAAATAATGAAATTCTGAATTCGTCATCCTAGCCTAGATCCGTTGAGAATTTTGTGAAATTGTTCGAACTTTTGTTTGCAGTTTTGTGACTGTGGATATGGTTTTATAAATCATAATATGCTTGTCTTAAGTACTATTTACATGAGAGGTACCAACGAACTACGAATAAATGAACATTCGTCCAATGTGACATTTATTTCACATGGCATCTATTTGAACGAATAAAACAAAAACAATAGTTATTTTGAGGTTAGAAGCGCGAACAATTTATTCGTGCAGTGTGGATGGTATGTGGAACGCGAATAGAGTTTGATAATTCGTAACAATAAATTGCAATTCGTGATCACCAATTTTTTTTTTTCAAATTTCTTTTATTTTTAGCAATTAAAATGTAAATTTTATTAAAAAAAAAACATTAACAAAAGTAAGATTCCTACCATTTTGTTTGGATTTTCTGAAGAATTTAGGTCCATAAATGTTTAAAATCTTATTTGTTAGTTTATTCATCGGCCGTTGGTCGCTCTCATGTGAATAGTCCTTTAATGATAGTATTTAAAAATCCTAATTCTGAAGATCTGAGAATTAAGTGAAATACTGATTCATCAAGGACACCCTGTCGATTCGTTTTTTTAATTTAAATCCATTTTTATGATAAGAAAATCGATATCACCAATTTTAGCCTCGCTCCTGTTGAATTAATCATGAAATAGCTATAAACATTATTTTGTAGGAGGGTAGTAGATTTTTATCAACTTTTGAATTTAATGACCAGACATCGAATTGTGCTTTTACTCAAGCACATTTTTAGTAAAATTTTTTCATTTTCAATAAACTAATTCAAGTCATCATGTTCCCTTAATTTAATTAATGATGAGTCACCCTTTAGTATACAATTTTTTTCCACTCCCAAATAACTTATATTCACGAGTTGGCTTTCCCTACCAAATCTTAACTTGGAACATCCGACTATAAGAACTGAAATTATGATATTTGTCTATAAAATAAATCGGTTAAAAATTAATTTTTTTAAACATGACAACTTAACATTTAACAGGATTTTTAATTATTTAAACCTAGGTTTCTTTTTTGATTTTTTTTTTCGAACTTTTTGTGATAAAATAAAGCAGGTAAAGTAACAAATGAGATATTTAAAATAATTGTTGTTTGATATTTTTATGCAGAAATAAAAACAAATGATTCGAAAAACGCAATCAAGAGACTGTACCTAGATCAGTTTAATTGTAAGTTAGAAGTTGAAATTTTTCAAAATTTTCAATCTTCTAAGCTAATCCGTAAAAAAGATAAAAACCAATAATCATAAACATTTACATGAAAATTGTTATAATTTTTAAATTTTAACGCTTTTTTACGTTCAACCGGACGTAGAAGTAGAAGTTTAGATATTACACATCAAAAATGAAATAGTAGCAAGTGTTGTGTCACCATATCAATCAAAAACATATTTTCTTTTCTAAAGAACTTCGGTATTAATTCTGAAGATATACATTAGCACAGGAATTTTGTGCAAAAATCCTAATTTTTGGTAATTGGTTTGGGATTTTGATGGGTTGTAGACCTATGTAAAAGGAGTATTTGAGATACTATCCCCGCCTCTAGCTGTTGAGCAATCCGCGTAATCAGCGTTAAAAAAAAAAACAACTGTACATTCCACAAACTTTTAAAATATCTCAAAAAATACATTATTAAATTTTTAAATCATGGTACATTTTTTTTTATACCTAAAAGCAATTTTTAAAAAATATAAATAAAAACTAAAAATACAGTTTTGTTAACAAGTTAATTCTGCGTCAACTGATATATCTTTGAAGCTTGTGTTATGAACACTTCTGAAAATATTTTATTTAAAGACAAATCACGAACAAAAAAATTAAGGTATACATTAAAAAAAATATAACGGTGCATTTAAGAAAATGTTCAAATACCTCAAACGATACAGAATTGCCTTTAGAACAAGATAGTAAACATTTTATTATATTATGTACCGTTAAGTCTGTCAATTTTTTATAAAAATTTGAAAAAGTGAACATTTTAAACAATTTTTTAGAGTATTTACTGCTAAAACAGATTTGTAAACAAAATATAACAAAATCAAAAAAAAGCTCTTTTTCCACTGTTAATTTCAACATTGTTTAAGATATTTTTGAAAATTTTTTTGTAGATATATCTTGACTAATTTCAATAAAATGGATAAGAAACCATGAACAAAAATTTTAAAGTTTCAAATGATAAAAAATTTTTGTTTTTAAATTTTTAGTAAAAAAATATATCCATAACGGTACATTTTTTTAACTTCCAGATATTTTAAATTACGCAACAATATATGGTTCTTAAGACTGTATATTAAGTTGTTTCATAAAGCATTAAATTTGTCAAATTTGTATACAAATTGAAGAAAATGATGTTTTTTTTCATTTTTTTAAGTGTTTTTTGTTAAAATGGAGTATTTAGCGGAACCCAATTAAACTAAATGCAGTATTTATATGTTTATTATTATATTTTCCGTCATACATGGTATTAAAAAAGTTTGTAATACCCACTATTTAATATTTAATTTTATCAATCAATAAACTTGGTACAAAATATTTGAGTTCTAACTAAAAAAAAAGAAAAATATACAACGGTACATTTGACCAGGATTCAAAATATTTCAATTGATGACTAATTTAACTCAGTTCAAGATGATGTAATACTTTAAGATTTGTAATACTTAGTACTGAATAACACTCAACAAAACATTTTATTTTGTAAATAATTTTATTTTGTGTCTTTTTAGATATTTCGCAGGTTTCTCTTGCGAGCATTTTTGAAAAAAAAAAAAAACAATATTTGAATAACCTGTTAGTTTTTTTGTTTCTAGCTACATTATAGTTAATATATAGGTAAAGTTATTTTACTTCAAAATCTATTAGTCTTATACAAAAATTTAAATTAAGACTCATTGGCATCTACTTCGTTCAGATGGTATTCTTCGCCAATGGTATTTTGCAGGATGTTCCCTGGCAGGTTCCACACATCACTGAACATAACATTCCTGATCGCCCACATTCGCATCTTGTTGTACATTGTGTCCAACAGTTACAAGATATTAATTAAATTAGATGTTCTAGAGCTGGCAGCAGATCTGTTGTAACAGAAATTAATCCGTTTTTGACGGATTTCCACCCCTATTTCTCAACCAAGCTTTTACTTGATGATATACGTGATATGAACGTTGATCTGCAGCAGCTTTAGTTGGAGGAAGACAAGCATAATCAAATTTAGAACGTAACTTCAGACTAGTAATCAGAATCACCCTGTTGTAACTACGGTGCCGTACTTCAAAAGGGTGCAGGTTATTGTTTTTTTTTTGTATTAATCTACGTTAAAACCAAATTAAACCTGGATGTTGACTTTTTTTTACAAACAATTAAAATTTTGTGTAATTTTAAAAAGATTTACGCATGATTATATTTTATAATTTAAGAACTAACCATTTCTGAACATTTCACGTATCAAAGTGATTCCTATAAATCAATAATACCCAATGATATAGCCATTTTAATTAAACGAAAAATTCCCAAAAATTAAAAAAAAAACCACACGTAAATACCGTTTTTATTTTTTTCTCAACACCCACAGGTGGGGATATTTCTGAAAAGTCATATAATGGTATTAGGTACAATATAAGTAAGTAACCTTTTACCGAAAAATAGAATTTTGTATGGAGGCATGTCTCTATAGGAATTTTGTGAAGAAAGAGTGCAATTAAAATCTTCTCAAACACAGTTAAATAATTTGTTTGTAATTCTAAAAATGAGGTTTTCTGCACAATTGAATTCTTAAAACTAGACAATTTTTTTTATGTTACGAATAAACAACAATAAACAACCTCCATCACAACTTTTTTCTGAAAATTTGAATTTTATGTATTTTTAAAAAGTTTTTATCGTATAAATATTTCGTATTATATTTTATTATTTAAGAAAAAACAATTATCAATCATTAGACGTACCAATCTTGTTTCTAAACAAATTCTATCCAAGGATATAGCCATTTTAATGAAACGAAGAATTCCCAAAAATTAAAAAAAAATCACACTAAAATTCCGTTATTTTTTTTTTGCTCAAAAGCTACAGTCGGGGATATTTCTGAAAAGTTTTATAAATGTATTAGGTACAATATATGTAAGTATCAAAGCTATAACCAACATTTAGAAACTTGTATGGAGCCATGTTTTTGTTTCCTGGGCTACATAGGTAAATCAAATACAACATTGTATATTCATCGAGACTCTTACTCAAAATGCATGTGATAGTTTGAAATTTGGAAGTATGTACCTGGTACCTGGTACCTGTATCTTCTTTTGAATAGATTTAAAACTTTAAAACCTTTTTTTCATTTATTGACATAACGACTGTGTTTTTTTTTATGTCTCAAACAGTTTATACACGCCTACATAATATGGTTAATAGGGCTCGGATTTATATACTAAAAACTGAAAAAAGTATGCAACAAAAACCTTATATTTTATTTTATTTCAAAATCCTATTTCTAATGAAAAATATTTTGTTTTATAAAGCATAATGAGATAGTTCAAATTCAGTCTTTTGTTTATTACTTTAATAATTGTGTAAAGTTTTCTGGTAAAAACCTGTTTCAGATTTTTCGCTAGTTCGCTAGTTTTCCTTAAGTTACATAATTTTCATTTTTCTGTAAATGATTTTCAATTTTAAAATTGCAAATAAAATAATTGAATGTCCATAACCAAGTGCAATTGGCAGCTAACAACGACGAGACGAATAAGTTACTCAAATTAAAACAGCAATGCAAAGTTTTGTTATAGGTTGATTATTTTGTTTATTTTACCTAATGTACTGCGTGAGTTAAGAAGTATTAATTGAAAATTACTCTTTGAGTAAAAAAATAATTATGAAAATTGATGTCTAGTTTTCCCAGACTAAAGCCATTCAAATCCCCAGAACAAATCCTTATTGTTTATTATAGTTACTATTACTAGGTATGTATATCTTGGTTTTTTACTGGCAACAACTGACATTCCTGTCATTCACAGTCAACTCATCTTTCCTTCGGGACTCTTACACTTTTAAATTCTGTAAAATAAGTTCTCCACAATTATGTATTTATATAAATACCCACAACTACATACATTATTGCAACCTTCTTTTTTTGTTGAATTTTCCAGGAACTGATTTTTTATTGCGACGCACAATTTACTTTTTTTTAAAGGAAACAATTTATAAATATATTTTATATATGAAAACAAATTTCGAAGTAAGAACAACCAAAGACTCAATTAACTTTTCACGAACAATAAAAAAAGAACTTAGTAAATTTTCGTTTACATTTTTTTAAATACATACATTATGTGTCTCAAGCAATAAGTCCATTCTATATACATGAAAATCTAAAACTATTGTTTTGAACTACAAAAATTAAGTTTATGAAGTTAAAAAAAAAAAATAACAAAGTTTTAGTACTTATTTTTTTTACAAAAGTACAAAAACAATTCAACCGCACCGAACTTATTGAAGAAAATCAAGAATTTTTTTTATGAGCTCATTTCAATTCCTTCAAATTCAAACAAGAGCATCATTAACATCATCCCCGTTATCGCAATCTAAATCCCGAAAACAACAATAATAAACTATCGATTCCGCGCAGCAACAATAACAATATAATTTCAAATGATTTCATCGCCAAAGCCCCATCACAAGCAGTTGATGACTGCTGTGGGAAGACAGCATTCTCAGTCGCTGCCTTCAGATAATTCCAACGATTTGAATACGAATCCTCAGCAACAAAGTGTGCCAACACAAATTCATTCGAGTCCTTGTAGTCCTATAGTATCAGCTCGACTCCACCAAAATCATCGCCAGCAGCAACAAGTCCAGTCCAGTCAGAGCAGCAGCAAAGCTCATCCTCTGAGTGCACCAGCAAGCGGATTAATGATGGCCAACTCGATTACACAACAACAATTGAATATACAACAGCAACTGCAACACCAACATCAAGCCCATTTGAATTTGCATCAGCATCATCAATCTAACATGAGTGTTAATACGACAACAACAGATAACGCTGTTGGAGGAGGTGGTATGACTTCGATGACAAGTGACCAGCAACTGAGTCAACTGTACAACAGTCAGCAACACTCGGACTACATAATATCGGATTACATGGAAAAGATCTCGACAAGAATCAGCCTCCTGGAAACGGAGTTGAAGTTTGCTTGGCGAGCCCTAGACCTACTTTCCAGCGAATACGGCAAAATCTATGTCCGACTTGATAAGTTGGAGGGAATATCTATGGAACAGCAGGTGGTGGTATCTAATTTAATGCAGCTGCATGTACATGCTCGTTCAAAAGGTGCCGAGAATTTATTTGCACCACAACAACCACTCGAACAAGGTGATGAATATGATTCCGAAATTTCTACACAGCACGAAATGCTTCGTAACTCTTCGTCAACTAATGATTTCAACAATCTTTTGGAAGAACTTAAAATTGAGGCTCTAGAAGCAACGCTATCGGGTGGCAACATGATTGCATTTAATAAGATACCTCTTCCACCGAGAATCTCTCCGCATGATGAAGGTCGATCCAAGACACTGCACTCATCAACAACTACAAGGTCATTAGACGAACTCGGTGTCAAAAGCAGCAGGGTTACCCAAAGCTTCCAAGACATTCAGAATAACTTGCGAGAAAAATTATACTCCGACTCAGATATTAAGCATTTTGACACCCTCCAAGAGCAGGAGCTTGCCAAGGTCAAAGTACAGATGCTAGGGGAGTGCGAATTTAGAGGTCCTAATGATATTGTGAGTAATGGAAATGGAGGCTCCTTTAGCTTGAACGATATGGTAGAAATGCTCCAACTAGGTGTCGGCTCAGTCGATGAAAATTCCAAAGAATCAACACCTTACAATCAAGTTCGACAAGAGTATAATTTTTTTCGCAACTCCGCTGAAGTAAATCGTGAAAAATATAAAACACGACTTGGAAAGCTAAGCGATGAGGATTGCAATGACACTGATGAGTTTTTTCGCCAACCAGCCTGTAAGACAGCAGAGGGCAGATTGATGGCTGTGCCTATTGATGATTCGGGAGGTGGAGGAGAAGAAGAGATCAGTGATGAAATGAGTGAAGAATTCTATAAAACACTAAATCAAGCATATCGTGATGACTTCTTAGGGACACTGCAAAGCGATACCTCTTCCATTCACACAGGAGGTGTTCACTCACGCCCACTGTCTTCCCTGGGAATGATCTATGAAGATAACGAAGACTTGGTTCAAGAACCATCTGTCTCAACAACTTCGGTATCTTCTTCTACCATAATCAGTACATCAGCGGCAGCAGAATCGATTATAGTTACCACCCACTCAGTTTGTATTTTACCGAATACAGGTCTCTCATCTCGATCCACTGATCAAACCAAGAAGTCTGCGAGAAACAAGAAGCAACTTCACTCTGAAATGGATATGTTGAATAATTTCAAGTCAGTCTTGGCTGCTTGTAAGACAAATGCAGTCATTACGACGGTAGGCATGGCTGCAACCATAACCACCACAGCTAAATGCTCAGTTTCTAATGCTTATAATGATATGGGGTCGTTTCTGCGGCGTGAAATTTTTGGCGACGGCACTAGTTTGACCAGTGGTAGTGCAACAAACCTAAGTCTCGAACAGCAGAATGACTTGGTTCATGTGATTATCGGTGGCATTAACAAAATTGAAGACTTGAGTATGTTAAATCCCATGGAAATGTCAAAGCTCCGTAAACTCATCAAGCGAGAAACTGCTTTCTTCGAGCAAATTAAAAAAGTGGATAAGAACCTAATTGGTCTTTTGTTGAATCCCATTAGTAATGCCGATAAGGATCAGTATGACATCAGCACTGGTAAAAAATTCAACGTTATCATGGAGAAACTCAATCGAAACATCGAAACATTAAAAAAACTCATCGGTCCATCAGATCTCTCAGTTTGCCCACCAACTCCTCCATTGGATGAAGAGCATCTGTACGGTGATTCGAGTGTGATTTTGCGTGGAAATCCTGATGATGAAGATGGAGAATACAGCTACAGTGCTCAACTCATTCGCCACAATTCAAACTTGAATGAGCAGTTGAAACTGCTTGAAACCAAAGAGACTGAAATGAATCGAAGACAGAGGAGTACCAGTGAATCGGATCGGTACGGGTACTTTGGCACAGACAATTTTGTCGACATTGATTTTGAAAATGAGCAGGAGATTTTCCAACACGATGAAACTATTGATAATAGATCCAGCAGTAGCAATATTTACAACAACGATGAATACATTAAGTCCTTGAAAAAATCCCTTGAGCGACACAATTCGATGCTGTTCTTATTGCATCTACAAAATCCTGGCTATGAAAAGAAAATTGATGACTTTTCAACGCTTTGTGATGAAGACATGCTGTGCAATACTTCGCAAAGCCCACCTCCACCAGCACCGACAAATGAAGAGCTTAAGGTCGAAGAGATTTTCTTTGACATCGATGAAGACACCAACAACATTATAATTGACGATAGCCAAGAAATCTCAACGATGAATCCATTTCATTATGATATTCTGCAAATGCATCGACGTAAAGAGTCTATTGATGGAGTGATCGGAAAAGATGATATCGGTTTGAAAGATATAGATTTAGAAGAGGAGGAGATGATTGGTCGAAAAGAAATTCTATGCCAAGTTTCAACAAGTCTTGCCAGTGTTGGCTCACGTTATCAAAGGCATCAACTTCAACTCCAACAACAAACACAACAACAGCACTTGTCAAAGAAAGCAAAGTCTGATTCTGGGCTGAGCTCGTTAAGCGGTATATCAGGCGGCAGCTGGGAAAGATCACCGATATTGCCAAATGCCAGGCCTGTTGCAATGGGTAAATCTAACAATTCATTAATAATGGATGACAGTAATCCATTCAACTCAGCAATGCTGTCGAAATTCACGCACACCAGATCAGTAACAATAGCAACAGCATGCTCACAGATTCCAACAATTTTGAGCACAACAACATCGCTCTCCTGTTCCGAGAGGAATGACTTCATGTTCTCCGAAGAGAACCTCAATTATATTAAGGAGCTTTCGAAGAACATGCCAATCTGCTCGGCGTACGAGAATAAATCGATGTTTGACGGACAACATGAGCTTATATTGGGTACGAATAGTGGAACTGTGGACGAGATGTTGGCCTGGGATGAACAGCAGCATGCCAAACATTCGTTACGAGTTGCTGCTGCAATCGAGGGTTCAGCATCGGGAGCGGTATTGGTTGGCACTAGCACATCACCAACATCGGATTCCATGCAGAATTTTCCAGATCTGATCCGTAATCAGACCGAACAGAATTTCTACGCCCAAACAGCTCGAGAGTCAACACTAAGTGACCGAAAATCTCCAAATGCTCCCAAAGACCAATTGCAAGTGCGTCATGGAAGAGTTGATCGAACAAGTGGACACTGTCGTAGCAGCTCACAAGTTTCGCCGTTCTACGAGGAAACAGATATCGACGAAATTGAATCTGCTGCGCACAAACACCAAAATCTAACCGATCGTTTAGTTTACTATCCATCATCAAATAGCTTGACGGACTACAATAGTAGCAACAACCTGGACTATATTGGGGGCCAGGGAGATTATGGGAATGGGTCAAGGTCACGATACAGGTACTCCTCCCAGCCATCATCATCGCAGCTCAGTCGTCATCTGGAGCAGCTTGAAATGCTTCATCATCAGCAGCAGCAGAAGAAACATCTTAATGACTTGCATCAGCAACATCAGCCACAACAACGAAACGTTTCACAACAATCTTACCTATTAAATCGGTCCTCAGCATACGTGAGTCTTCCGACGAATGTTGGAGCAGAGTTTCAACAGCAACCATCATCATTCTTTTCATATCACTATCATAAGCAACATTTGAATCGCTCAAATCATCATCAGCAGCAGCAACTTATCGGTAAGCAGAAAAGCCAATTTCATGGGGAAAAACACGGTGGAAAGTTCCATATGTGGGGCAAGATCAGCCATCTTTTTCCCGATCTGCGGCTGAAACGTATGGGCAATCACAATCGATCTCAGTCTTTGGACATGGAAGTTGAGCATGAGGCTGGTTATGATCCACATTCTATGTCAGGCTATAAGCAGCAACAGTACTGTTCCGACAAACAACATCAAAAGGTCCACGGGATAAACTTAATGAAGCGGTTTTCAAAAGCTCCTCCAATGACTCGACGTGCAACTCATACTGGTGCCCAAAAGCCATCATCGGTTAACACGGCTGGTTATTCCAAGAAGAAAAAACGATCACTTTCATCTACTGTCAGCAATTTAATGCAAAAAGCCAAGACTTATCGCCGGTATAGCTTTGGAGCATCGCGTCCTGGCTCGAGTATGTCGGATCCTGGAGAGGAACTGCCTAATTTCACATCGTCTGACAATGACGATAACATTGTTAGTGAGTCACGAAACTCCTTGCAGAATGATTCAGACTTCTATGGTAACGCAGATGAAAACGAGTGCTCAGAATTCAGTCAACAAGAGCGACAAGTATTATCGATTGATGTCTGCCAACAGCAGCAGCATCAAATAGCCCGGCGTTCACGAGGAGAAGATAATATGAGGTTTGACATCGTTGTACAGAGAGTTCGATCCGCTTCTATAGACTCATATCAGGTGCAACCCTCTGCATTGTCTCCTCCAACTCGTGAAGAAAAAGAAGAGACCTCTTATGCTGTTGTGAACAAGCTGCATCTTACGCCAACAGAAGCCTCTGCAACCGATAATGGCGATGTCCATTTTAAATCAATTTTCCCTACCGTTGGCGATGCCATAAAAAGCCATCCAACGGAGAAGGAATTTGAGTTTGAGGAGCAAGGCCAACAGGCGGCACAGCAACAGAAGGATCACATTTTCCTTCCAGATATCAAGATTCAGCCCGATGCAGAACCCCTTAAGGACAACGAAGTCCAAACGCCCGAGAGACGATTATCATCATCGGGCCCTCAACTACAGAAAACCCACTCCATTTACGTAGAAGATGATGATGTGGATGAGGTTTGCACTTCTATGGGCTTAAGCCAGCCTCAAATCATGACTCCAGTTTTAACCCCACCCATCACAACCCCTTTTATTAACACGTCCCTGGTGTCGACATTAACAATGCCCATTTCTCGAGCGATGAAGTATGGCCAGCGCTCGCAAGCTTCATTAGATATTCCCTCGGGAGTTAGAGACGACGATGATAACCGTAGCCAGCATTCATATCGCACCGTTTCTTCCTCGCGACGACAAAGCACCGAAGACAGCATCGACACTGATGACGAGTATTTCTGCTACGAATTGCGTCAGCTTGAAGAGCTTGAAGCGCAAGCTCAGCTTGATGCCCAGATGAATCAAGAGGGTCTTCTTTCACAGATCGATCAACTCGGTGCTGAAAATCTGGATGGAACAACGTTCACCATTCCATCCCATTCTAATCTACTATATCAACCAGATCCTCAAGTCAAGCAACAAATGACTAATGTGCTAGACGAACTGAAATCTAATGTCAAAGTGTTAGACGAAAGTTTTGAAGCAGAAACAGAAGATAACACTGAAGATGCTGATTCCGGTGACGAACAAAAAAAAAATATTGTTCTATCTAAAGAAGAAGATAGACCTATGCTTAATGGAAATCATTCACATCATCAATTGCCATCCATTCCGGCACAGTACCATCACCATATTCTGCCACAAACTCCACCAGTTCCAATGCACTTTCATCATCAGCGAATGCCATCAGCAGTGGTCTATAATCCTAAATTAAATGTTTATGAAAAATTTACCAAAGTTACAGACGTTCATAGCGCTTGGCAGGACAACGATGACGCTGAGGAACAGCGAATTCTACAAGAACTGAACATGGTTGAAGCGAATATGATAAACGATCAGCAGCAAAAGCAACAGCGTCAATTAAAGAAAGTGAAGAAAGTGAAAAAACGTCAAAGGAATGTCAGAAAGCTCCCAACTGATGCTGAAGATAGTGCCGACGATATTCCATTTTCTTCCTCATCATCGCCGTATTCTTCGTGTGCTGAAGATCGTGGTGATCATCGTGCCGAGCCCAGATATGGAATCGTTTCGACAAAGCGCCATACAACATCTACTTCAGCCAAATATGAACCAGCTCCAGTAATCTTACTTGAATCTACCGTCCTGGAGGACAAAGATATAAATGAGGACTCGGAAGATGAACATACTTTAAGTCAGTCCTCTGGAGCAACATCAGGACCAGATACGCCAACTGACATGAGTGACAATCAGGATGACGCCGAAGATAAACAGGCCTACGGAGAGGTCTTCAAAACCTTTCAGAACTGCAATGATTTCAAGGAGGGTCAACAACCGGTATCAAATCACTTAATCGTAGACAAATCTTCTCAAAAATCTCATGAAATTGTGTTGGTACAAAAGCTTGACCAAAATGAGGATGATCGTATGGAATATTTGAAGGAGACCGAAGAGCAGCAGGACCAGCAGGAAGCAACTACAACTGTTAACGGGCATATGGATGAAACTATACCAAAAACACCAACAACTGATGAGGAAGAAGCAGATGTTGTCGGAAAATGCAAAACCATTAATGGGGTTACCAGAAATACTATTATGAAAGCTAATAGTCAGGAGTCTGGAGCTAGTTTAGACGGTTCAGGGGTTGCTAATGGTTGCGCATTGGGAAGTAGTAAGTGGAAGTTGCTTAAAACACTCAAAGAAAAGAAGCTAGAGGATAAAATCAAAGAAGAAGAGCAGTCTAAGGACAAGGAAAAGGTAAGAACTGAATTAATTTAACAAACGGTTATTGCAGGTTTTTTGTTACATAAAGTTTTGCATATTTTTCCAAAGTGTATTTGACGGAATCTTGCATAGTTCACATCGATAGAACTCGTTTTCTGTTTCGGTTGGCTCAATCAATAGCTATAAATCGTTTGCATTACCTTATTCAGCTCCCCTTGCAAATTTGTAGATCTCCTGAGCCTCCTGCATTCTCATATATCAACGCCAGTTCTATTTTTGAAACTTCTTTCCACGCGTTGGGAGTGAAATTTCAAGTTCTGACACATCAGAACGTCACATGCGAAACGTTGATATAGGTTATTGCCTGATTATACGGTTCGTTTCGTCACTCGTGTTTTTGACAGGACAGTACGTTCGTGATTACACTGTTCGCGAAAAAACGAATTTGTGGTAATTTTGTTGGAAAATAATCAGTCACTGAGAAAACTGTAATATGAGTTATTCAAAAAGAAACATGTTTAACTTCATGTTCAAATAATAACAAATAGAATTTGGTTTAAACTGAATTCAAATCCGATTAGATTAAAAAAAAACTATCGTTAAACCAAAGTTGGTCTAACTTAAAACTATTATACGGCTCTGCGAAATTAGGCCCCAGGAAATAAGGCCCCAAAAGAAAAAATGAAATAAGGCCCCAAATTGGGGTATTTTTTCATAATGAAATTACGCCCCAATGAAATAATACCCCACTGAAATGAAAAAATGGCCCAAGAATAAATGAAGTAAAGCCCCAACTTGTTTTGATTTTTTTTGGAAAAATGAAATAAAACCCCAATTTTTATTTTTCATATTGAACTTTTATGTTCACAAAAAAATGAGTGAAGATCCGCTTATCGGGGACCCATAGCTGGTAAAGTACCGCAAGCAGTTAAACAAAAACTCGCCCAATTTTGTTCAGCTATTCTGTTACTTACTAATGCTTTAAAATAATTTTCTTGCTGCAAACTATCAGGGAGTAACAGAAAAGCTGCAAAAAATCGCGCCATTTTTTGCAGCTATTCTGTTACTCCCTGATGGTTTGCAGCACGATATTGACATTTAAAAGCATTAGTAAGTAACAGAATAGCTGAAAAAAATCGCGCGATTTTTAGCAGATATTCTGTTACTTACTAATGCTTTAAAATGTAATTTTCGTGCTGCAAACTATCAGGAAGTAACATAATAGCTGCAAAAAATCGCGCGATACAATCCAAGTATTGTTTAACAATTTGCGGTATCTTACCATCTCTGGGTCCCCGATAAGCGAATTTTCACTAATTATTTTGTGAAAGACAATGTTTATGAAAAATGAAATAAGATCCCAAACTGTTTTTTTTTTAAATAAAATGAAATTAAGCCCCAAAACTAGTGTTGGGGTCTTATTTCATTGGGGCCTTATTTCATTATGAAGTTATGCCCCAACAAAAAAAATGAAACAAGGCTCCAAAAAATGAAATAGCACCTCAAAATTTTAGAAATTTCGTTGTTTTTGTTTTTTGTACTTTTTTTTGGGGCCTTATTTCATTTTTTTTTTTTGGGGCCTAATTTCGCGGAGCCCTAGTGTTCATGTTTGATTATTGCATCAAAAGCTGCATGTAGGGAAAGGTGACCTAAAACGGGCCCCCTAAGGAAAATGTCCCATATCTCGGAAAAAAGTGACATTCAAACTGAAATGTTATATTCTTTGCAAAGTTTAATCAATAACGCTTCCATTTTTTTGCTTTACGAGTATAATAATAATAATAATAATAATAATAATAATAATAATAATAATAATAATAATAATAATAATAATAATAATAATAATAATAATAATAATAATAATAATAATAATAATAATAATAATAATAATAATAATAATAATAATAATAATAATAATAATAATAATAATAATAATAATAATAATAATAATAATAATAATAATAATAATAATAATAATAATAATAATAATAATAATAATAATAATAATAATAATAATAATAATAATAATAATAATAATAATAATAATGATAATAATAATAATAATAATAATAATAATAATAATAATAATAATAATAATAATAATAATAATAATAATAATAATAATAATAATAATAATAATAATAATAATAATAATAATAATAATAATAATAATAATAATAATAATAATAATAATAATAATAATAATAATAATAATAATAATAATAATAATAATAATAATAATAATAATAATAATAATAATAATAATAATAATAATAATAATAATAATAATAATAATAATAATAATAATAATAATAATAATAATAATAATAATAATAATAATAATAATAATAATAATAATAATAATAATAATAATAATAATAATAATAATAATAAATTTAACTATATGCCTGTAAGACCTCAGGTCTTTTTAAATGCAATGCACGGCACTAGTTAGAAGGAATAGAAGGAAAGGAAAGATTTTTGTTGTCACAGTGGATTGAGAATTATATTTTTATTATCTCATAAAAAGTTCCAAAAAGTATTTAAAGTATTTCATTTTCAAAATGCCTCCAAATTCCAACGATCAAAATTGCCCGGGTAAAATGGCATACTAGTATGCAATCTTACCCATGCAAGTAAACCAACCAGGCAAGTTAACCAAAAAACAATTTTCAATTTAATTTAAACTTTATTTAAAACAAATCAAAGTTCAAAGTAAAATAAAAATAAACAATACTAAACAAAAAAATAAAATCAACAATTCACTTAAAACAACTTCAACTTATATAAGTAAAATAAACATAAAAAACTTAAACACCGAAAATTAAACGTTTTGGATTCATTTATGGCTTTTGATAATACGTCCTCAGTCCAGGACTGCCTCTCTAAAAATCCTTCATATTTTCCAACCATTTTCACTAACAGGAAAATGAAAATGTAAGGGTAAGTATAAAATGGCAAACTATGCCATTTCAGCCGAGAGCTAAGTAGGCCATTTTGCCCTTATAGGATTTTTGTATTTAAGTTTTAATTCCGAACAGACAGAAATAGTTCTAGGCCAACGAATTTTAGTAAATTGAAAAGAAATACTTGATACTTACATGCATTAACTGCTTTCTCCAAAATTCACAATTTTGTATACAGTTTTTTGTCAAAAAATTTTTTTATAAAATTGTATTGTTTCTACTTTTGGAGATGGCTTGAGACATTTTGGTCTGTCAAATTTCAAATAATATCTTGAAGTTGCTAACATTTCGTATATGTCGGTGCTGCCAGATAAACTAAAGAATTGTGTTCACAAAACCTTCTAATTCTGTTCGATTCTACGATTTCCAGCGAGGGGGCCATTTTACCCTGGTAGGCCATTTAAGGCCACCTTCCTCTACATTTGTATATGTATTAAAATTTGTTTAAATTTGATTTTTAAAAGCTAGTTGACGTTTGAATTCTTATTTGTTTAGATATATAGTTCATAATTCACATTTGATCTATGGGTATTGCCAACTGATCGTCCAGACAATATTCCAATTTTTGTGGACTAACTGGCTAAACACAATAGAGTGCTGCAACAAGAACTGCAGTCGCAAGTAGAACAAGGGTGGAATCGGCTTAGGTGATTTGTGATCATCACATTTGTGACAGTCACATGTGATAGTATTTGATTTTCCATCTACGTAAAGTGATCACCAAAAAATCACTTTGAGAGAAAGTATTGATTTGCACACATACTAGCAAGATTTGACATTTCTCTCAAGTCAATTTGAAGGTTTTCTGTATTGCAGTCGCCAAATTTATTTAAGTGTTAAAATTAAACAATTTAAGTAAATAATTGCAAGAAAATTAAGCAAAATTGTGCGTCGGTTAGTTTTTAAATATTGTAAAATATAAATTAGTTTCTCTACTGATTTAAAGAAACCCGCGCTTCGAATTCCCTGCATCCATTATTGAAGTTTGAAGATTAGTTTATTTCTTGAATAAAAGCACAATAATTGTTTTTGTTAATTTTTGCAACTATTCACTGATATCAACTTGTTTTTATTCTTAATAAAGAAACGTGGCTATTCAATGAATCTGTGCACTTTTGAATAGATTTGTAATTAAATGTGAACCTCATTGGACATAATAATTTAATAAAACTATTCCTTCATACTCGTAGGTAAATAATATGTACAAAAAACTCTTTCATGACAAATTTGATTTTAAGGCTCAAACAATTTATAAATAAAAATGTTAGGTAGATATTCATTCATTGAATATAAATTTATTCAAATATACCTTACTTTAAATTGAAAATGCAGAAAATATAGCGTACATAAATAGTTTAACATGAAAGTGATAGCTAAATAGCTGTCACAGAAAATAGTCACAAAAATATGATTATCACCTGTGACAGTCACCTTACGCAGACGAAATTTGTCGATAATGATTAATCACTCATCACATATCACCTAAGCCGACTACACCCCTTTTCAAAATATATCTTACGCTCTATTTTCTATGTCCCCACAATGCAGCTGTAAAGTATGATAAAAAAATTTAAATTTTTAAGGAACAAATTATACACAAATATAGGTATAATTTTTCTCTACAAATATGTTAGTCATTTTATATTCGTTAATCTAACGGGAATAAGTAGGGGCAATTTAATGAAATCAATCTACGCTTTGTTATATAATATTAGAAACTTTGTCGTGCTATATCTGGAAAGTTTTTTGACTTACATGAAATCTAAATAAACAGAAATGTAGAAAATTTAATGTTTTATAAAAAATACCAAAGTTGATTTTTGGTTCGGATGGACATTGGGTGAGATAAACTTGAGAAACCATTTTTAAAATCGAAAATTAGCTTAGGAAGGAGCTATCAAAAAAAAAAATTTAAGACAAAAATAGTGGAGAACATGTTAACCTACAAAAGTAAACAAAATGACTACTCTACGACAAATAGGGGTTGAGAAAATTGAGTAAACACACATTTTTTTTTAACTTTTTATACCTTTTTTTATTCATTTACTCTTTTTATCTTAAATTTTTTTTATTGATTTTATTATATGAAAATGAACTATTGTAATAAACGGTTAATAGCCAAGCTGAAGAAATCATTTCAACTTTCTTGGTGTTTATGATAGTAGATACTTACTAATAATGGAGTGGTAAAGTTAACAGCGATGGTGTGTGGGGTTTTGGTAAGGCCGTCGGTCTAGGAGATGGGTTAGAGGTCATGACGGTTTTGACATGAAAGGACGAGACGAACGTTTTGACTAGGGATTTGACGATAGACAAAATTAGGGACTAAAAATAGCGACTGGAAGTGGAATAAGGGGCTACCTCCCATGAATTCCGGCCAAGGAGGTAGCAAAGGTTGCGTTCTCGAACACAAGGGTGGGTTGGCTATTTTTTGTTGACGATTCCATCAGTCAAGGCCATTTGGTGACTTGGTGAACCACTGTCTGGGTGAGACATTGGGTTATTGGGTAGCTTGGTATGAATAAGATTAGGTTAGTGTTAAGCTTTTTCAATTTACTTTTCTTGATAATCAGTTTAAGGCATTAGGGTGTAGTAGATTATATCTGAGTAGATATAAATTTTTAAATTTAGGTTAATTTTTTTAGTATAGATTGTAGTTTTTTTTCTTAATCAAGTCTGCTTCACAGGCCCAACCTTTCTCTCGGGCAGTGGCAACGGTACCTGAATTTGTACACATTCCTTTTAATTAGATATCCTATATCCTTGTTTTACCCTATCCAGGTCGTTTCCCCTATCCTTTACTTTTCCTGGCACGAGAGTTTGTTTGTTGAGTTTGCGATTTATGGAAAGGGGGCAAGAAACCACCCCCATCCTTCGAGCTGAGCCGAGCCAATGCAAGCGTGCCATGCCTCTCTTCAGCATCAAAGAAACACCCCTGTGGTATACAGTAACTCATAACAATGACAATGTAGTTTAAGAATCCCCAAGAAGTACTCTTTAAAATAAAACAATAAAATTTTCCTCCCGAATTTTTGTAGATATTTTTGCTAATTTGATTGGACTATAAGTAAGTGAAGATTAATGTAAGGTTTCCTCAGTTCATAGATTTGAACCCACTTTCTGCTTTGTGTTTAGAAAACAACCCTTTTTTTCGTTGAATTTATTAAAAATTGCTTTTTTTGACAGGGAAAATTATGCGATGTAAAAACTGTTGAAAAATAATGTAGAATTTCTATTTCCACTCATACGCTTTGTAAAGTGGGTTGCATGGTTTTTGATAGAAGTTGAATTTGTTTGTGTTCTCTATGGTCACTTTGTCTATTGACGGCAAATATAATTACAGGTTTTGTGGATTTCCATTAAAATGAGGCAATCCCATGTTAAAGTGGACGGTGCAGCCATTCCTGAAGGAAAAAGCTAATTTTTCCTTAATGAATTTTTGAATTTTTCCCGCCGGGTGTTTCCATTAATACCTATATAAAATTTGTATCATAAAAAACCTTCATAATACATAACTAACACCATTAACTTTGGATGTAAACAAAATGGACACGACTGGATCGCACAAATTTGCTCTCGTAGCTAGAAACAGATGATGTACAAGTATAGCTATATGTTCCAAAATATTATGAAAGCATTAAAAAAAAATTAAAGAAATTATTACTAGAAATTACCATAAATTTATTTTTTTAATGGCTTTGAGAAAAAAAAAAAAATAAAAAGTCGTTGGAAAAATTATTTTTTATAATATAAAATTTTTCGCTCATTTTCAAAAATAAAATCTACTATGCCAACATTTAGTATTTAATAGACACGAGTAAACTACGGTGGGCGCCGGAAAAAAATAACGGACTTTTGTAGAGGGGTTTAATACAAGCATTTTTTACTATGGGAGGGCCGGTCTATCTCCCTTCGTTAAGGCGGGAGGGGCAAATTTTTCGAAAACTGTTGACATGAATAATTGAATTTAAATTCGAGATTAAAGAAAGAACATGGGGGTATTCATAGTCATTTTAGAGCTGTGTCTAAGTTAAACTTAGGTTTTGTTGAATTTTCGGACGTTGATAATATTTTTTTTTAAGTTTATCATTTCAAAATATTTAAAGCTATTTGTGTAGTATACCAAGTTATTTATCTTATAAAAATATAAAACCAACAATTTGTAATTAAAATCGGTCTGTATTCATTGAGCCAAAATTGTTATAAATCGTTGTTTATTTAAACCTGGGTCTATCTGCGACGATATGCCCCCATATCTCGGGCTTTCAAAAACGAAAAAGTACTTCATTGTAAGTGTTGCCGTTGTTTTTTGATATTTTGTTTTCCGTTTTAAGTCATTTTTTTCTAAAATGCCCCTACCTCCTAAACGGGGTGAAATAGACACCCTTGTACTTCATTTCATTTAATTTTATTTATTTACAAAAACCTTGAGACTGGGTCTCATTTCTGGTTTTCACCCTTCTACAAAAAATCGTTATAATTTACGGCGGCGTTTTTAACGTACTCTCTCCATTTAATAAAATACAATTTTACACAAATTAAAAATAAAAATTCATTAGCCAGTTTTCAAGATACTGAATTTTCAAAAAAAAATTTCAAAACAAATTTCATTTAAAAATCCAAAAATTATTTTTTTGAATGTTTGCATTTAAAAAATTATTCGAATTATGAAGGAGCTCTTGTATAAAAATATTGGTTGATATCGGAGCAGACGTCAACGAGAAATTTGAAAACAAAAAAATCGGTTCTATGACGAAGAATTTGAAAAACAAAAAATCGGTTCTATGACAGGTACCATTAATAACCGTTATAATTCTTTTTTTCCACCAAATTATTATTTGTAGTAATTAAAGTAGCTCGTATTTTTTTTTTTTTTCAAAATCTTTAGAGCCGTTTTTGATAAAAATCCATTTTTGTATACATATTGGTTGTATGGCACGTACTGTTAGTTTTTGAACGAAAATACAAATTTCAATTTCCCCTCTAGGGAATCCCATAAGAACCTTAAATCCAAAGTTTGAAGAAAATTGCTTCAGTCGTTTAGGCCGCCGGTCGAGGTTTAGACAGACAGACGGGCACACAGACAGACGGATAGACGGACAGATGGACAGACGGACAGACGAACAGACAGAATTGCGAGACCTATTTTTTTCGTGTTCTCTATCATCGTAATGTAAGGGAAAATAATTTTTTTTTGCACGAATCCTAAACTTGCCCTATACCACGTATATCGGAAGTAAAAATGGGCACGACTGGATCGCACAAACTTGCTCTCGTAGCTAAAAACTTAAACGTAGCTTGAAGTTGACAGTGTGCATAAATATTGTATCGGTTCCACAACATTACCCGTGTTTTTTTGGCATTCTCTAAATAGAACACCTGTCAGAATATTAAAAAAAAAAATACATTTGTGAGAATCAGAAGCAGTCAATATTAACTTCATGAAAAAACAAATAGTAACCAACATTTGAGAATGAAATCACCAAAAATCCATTCGAGAGTCGAAAAACTATCCGCAGTATGATTCTACTTTAACTTTTATCGGCAGTATTCATACTGCCGATGTTGTATTTGTTATTCATGTAAATTCTACTATGGCTAGCTACTATGGAATACTACTATGTATAGCTTTTCCAATAAAACATGGGTATTATGATATCATGAAAAAAGTTGTAAAAAAACAAGTTAAAATATAAATTACTACTATAAATTTATTTTAATTACTATAAAGTTGTTATTTTAATAGCTAAAACAGATACAGTTAAAAAAAGGTATGCCATCTGATTTGTTTGATAAATATGGATTTATGAAAAAAAAATTTCAAAAATCGTTGGAGCGGTTTTCTTAAAAATCCGGGTGGTCCACCCCGGGCCCCCTGTCCGGGGGCCCCCAAATCCAATTCAACCTCCTTAATTGTTCATTGAACAATGAAACAAAATATTCGTAGAATGCATGTACATTATATTTACATAGGAATATATTTTAAGATTTTAAGAAAAAATACGTTTATATGAACCTTACCTACTAATTATATTTTTTTTCGTAATGTTTCTATATTACACATGAAGACAAATTTTATGGGGCCACCCATCTCGAACTCAAAAATTTTTTTGTTCAAACTTAATTTTTTTACGGGAGCACTCATTCCACTCAATAAACATTTATGTATTTACATATTCTATAAAGATATATATGTACATTATGTACATAACATACAAAAATCGATGTACGTATGTACGTTCCATATAGACTCAAAATGAGATTGATTTTGATGAAATTTTCAGGAAATCTTCAGATTAGCCCAACTGGATGAATTTTTGTTTGGTTAAAGTAAAGTGTTTCCTTTATAAAGCAATGCTTTTATTTTGTTTTATATTCATTGTTTTTTGCACTTTACATGTTGGTGGGTATGCCTATAAATGCTGATGTGTTGTCCTTATTTCTGTGCCTGTTCTAGTAGCACTATTTTCTCAATATCTTCTTCGGCAAAATGTTTTGTGGATAATTTTTCCCGAAAAAATATTAGGTATGGCCAACATTTTGTGACAAAATCTCTATATTAGAAGGCTTAATTGAATGATTCAGATTTTTTTTAAATAATCGAGAGCAATCTCGACCCAGTCATCACTGAAAGCTTCTATTAAGACGTCATCATCTTCAAAATGTCTACTGAGTTCAAAAACTTTTTTGATGTAGCCAGGTCTAAACGTTTTCAACGTAGTTGAAGCCAAGTTAAGAGGGCGGTCCCCGTCAAAGTTCCATTTTTGTATTCTAAATCTAGATTTTACCTGACTAGGAAGTGTGGAAAGGGGCGCAGCCTTGTTGAAACATCAAACATTATTTAAATATTTTCTATCCCTTAAGAATATAAAGTTAACGAGAAGTATTATCTGCATCTGAAAATAAAATCAAGCTTTTCTAAAGAAGAATATAACAACGAAACAAAAATATTTGAGAGAAAAGCTCTTACTCATACAATATTGCCAAAGAACACATACAATGTTTATAAGAGATGGGTAGGTATAATAAGGACAAAAACGCAGGATGTGTCACTGTGTGTGGTATATCATTGTAAAATCGCTGAGAGAATTATTGAAAAGCCCATAAAAAAGCAAAAGCTCTGAGAGCGGTTCGCAATATTTACGGCTGCCCACGAGACGAGAAAAGTCTCGGTCTCGATCTCGGTCTCGCATGACGACACCGAGACGAGGCGAGACGAGACGAGACTTTATATTTGGA
This sequence comes from Melangyna quadrimaculata, assembly GCA_949320155.1. Lineage (NCBI taxonomy): Eukaryota > Metazoa > Arthropoda > Insecta > Diptera > Syrphidae > Melangyna > Melangyna quadrimaculata. The sequence goes on from OX439486.1 coordinate 20,446,694, forward strand.
CCGAAATTTACAGAGAGTCTAATAAATTTAAAAATCCAATTTCAGTTAAATATTTATTTTCTTCTGCACGTATTCAAACTATAATCGAAAATATTTCGTTCTAATAATCAACAAGTTGGCCGTATTTTTCGGTGACGAGACCGAGACGAGCCTTAATTATACGAGACCGACACGAGACCGAGACGAGACTAAAAATTTTTGATTTTAACGAGACCGAGACGAGACTTACAAAATACTCGCAGAGTCTCGTCCTGAGGAAATTGTATGGCGAGGAAGTTAAATTCAATCATTTCGGGGGGGGGGAGGTGGTTTGAACCCCCTGCGTTCGCGGCTGTACGCCACCGATAAGACCCAAGGAAGGTCCTCCTCGATAGCAATGTTTTCTTCGCTCTTCTTCAGCTGCGGTACTCCGTGCCGACCGGCAAGATAAAGCGTTATGAATTAATAAAAGAATAAAAGGTTTTTTGACAGTTCGAAAATTTGTATCGAAACTCATAAAAGAATAACAGAATAAAAGATTTCGCCGAATAGGCCTTAAATATATTTGCATTCGTAACTCGCAAACTCATATAACCTTAACTTTGGAATGGTTTTTTTAACATTTTTAAATGGTGGGTGCTAGGTATTTTTGCATATCATTTTTGGTGTCGTAAAACTGGCTTAAACATCAATTTTGACGCCATTTAAAGGGCTGAGAATGTAATTTGAGGCAAACCACAGTTTTAACCTCATTTTTTCGTCCCTTTCTTATTTCTTCCGCTTTGTACGTTTTTCATTTTTTTTGCAGCATCTGTTGGTATCCGCAAGGTAATTGTTAGAAAACTGTGTAACTTATTTTCAGTTTGGTTGATTTTTCCCGGCAAAAGAGTTAAAGTTTTTTGAACGCATTTATGTATTTTTACTTTTCTGCTTCCGTAAACGTTTTTCTAAATTTCACTTTTATTAAAAGATTACAAAATATAGTTTTTGATCATTTCTTAAAAAATGTTTGTTTAGAAAAAATTCATTCCGTTAAATTTTCAAACGCGAAATTTACCGTGGCCTCAACCAAGTGACACAACTTTAAATACCTTTTTTTCAGTTCATTAACAAAATCCGTGATATTTCTTTAAATATTCCAAGATACTCTTTAGTTTTGCATCTTTATTTTTGTAAAATATGTATGTTCCCACAAATAGTAGGTTAATTTATTTTGAAACACAAGTTGTTTAGTAGATATCTATTGTATGCAATATAAATAGCGAATAAGGATTAGAATAAAGAGTGTATTATAATTACTATGGTTTATGTTTTCTCTGTCGGAAAAGCTGACGTTATTAAGACTACAAAAATATTTGATCATACATGGGGCCCATTTAGCTTAGCTCCACTGGGTGTAGCCACTGGGTGTAGCCGTTAAAGAGAAATTTGAAAACCAAAAAATCGTTCTATGACAGGTACCGTTAATAACAGTTATAATTTTTTTTTTCTATACTAAAATATTTATTATAGTAATTCTGGCTCAATTTTCCTTTACGGTAGCACCAATTTTCACACGCGAATTCTTTTATTATAGATTATCACTCAAAGTAATAAGTATAACAATTTTAATGTGAGGAAACTTTCATTTTATATTTTTAATTAATTTGTAAAGTTTTAATTCTTCATACAAAATGTATGTAATTGACGACGATGAAGAACGGCGCGGCGTTTGTTTGTTTTGACAGTTCTTTTTTCTTTACCATAAAGGTACACAAACGCACATAGATAGCAAGTGTTGTGATATGTGGGTTTTTTTTTGCAATATTTTGATTTCAGAAAGAAATTGTTTTTTTTTTTAAGTTTGTTGTTCTTCTAGTGTTCATAATTGAACTGTTTATTACAAATAAACTGAAAGCACACCAACTGACAACATAGGCGCCTGCCTGGCGACTTAGCATACCTTAAGCGGAGTGACGGAGTCGCGTGAGCGGGACAGAGGAACCGAAAAGGGAGTTAAAATCCACCCAAACACTGTTTAGTACAAACAACCTTGATAACAGATAACAGAACAAAATTCCGATAACGCTTAAACTTGGTGGGGTTCTTCCCGCGACTATAATGCAGCAATGACTTAAAGTCCCCGACGATCCGAAAGGAGCATAACTTTTTAAGCACGGGTAAGTGTCGAAAAAATCAGTTTTTAGGAAATAACTTTTTAATGGCAAATGCTATCGAAAAGAAGTTCGAGTACAGTTTGTAGATCTCTATAAAAAAAATGCCCACTTTTTTTCCTACGACCAACAATTGAAAAGGTATAGCTATTTAAAAATAACATAGAATGACGAAAATATTGTTTTTTTTTTTTTAATATAACTGTTACACCGTCAATGCTTTCGAAAAAAAGTCTTGAAACACTTTGTAGACAGCAAAATGTTAAAAGATTAACACACTTTTTTCCAACGACCTATAATTTAAAAAATATAGTTGTTAAAAAAAAAAAACAAAGAAATTACGAAAATATTGGTTTTTGAGTATAACTGTTAAACCGTCAATGATATCACAAAAAAGTCTAGTAACACTTTGTAGACAACATAATTTTCTATAAAAAAGTTTAACAAACTTTTTTTCCTACGACCTATAATTGAAAATATAGAGCTTCTTAGAGAGTTTCTTTGAGAATAACTACTAAGCCTTCAATGATATCGAAAAATAGTCTATATATAGTTTGTACACCACAAAATTTTCTTTAAAAAAATTCTCTACACGTAAGAATTAAGAAAATATAGCTTTTTGAAAGAGAACATAAAATAACAACAATATTTGAAGGTTTTGAATGAACAACAACCACTTGTGTTGGCTACCACCGAGTATAACATTTGGCTGGAATTATTGCAATTTCATGGCTGCCACACCAATCATCAAATTCCTTTTAGTGGTGCTTAGTCTATAGATCCAATTTTAATTTATAAATTGTTTTGCCGTCAACTGGATTCGAACCTAGACCAAGCACCACCGAGGTCACCTGATCGTGCCCATCCAAAACCTTCAATGTTAAATAGGACGGAGCGAAAGCTATGCAGCCTAACTGTAAGTGTTATCACGAGAAATCACCTTTGAACAACAATATTTGATTTATGGGTATTCCTATTAAACCGTGATGATGGCTGTATCTGGCACCTACTATACTACATATCGCACCCCCAGAATGAATGTGACCTAATTCAAAAATTGCAATTTGTGGGAAATGAGCAATAAAATTTTTAAAAAAGCAAGTTTTGAGTAAGTTTGAATGTATCTATTACATATTTTATTGGAAATTATTGATTCTTTGCGGAATTGTTTATTAATCACTTATGCACAAATCGAGAGCATAAAATTCAATTTAAATATTTTTTAAACATATATTTTGAGATAAGATAAAAAACTGTTTCAAATTAAGTCACTCTATTGCAAAAATATTTCCGTATTTCTGGAACTTTTTACGAGTTCAGCCTGTTTAAGACGCAAGATGCCACAACTCCTGAGTCTCAAACTAAAAACGGTCACTAAAATCTTATAAATATTTTGTAAAAAACAGACTTATATCAAAAAAGAGTCAGCTTAGCACAAAAAATGTAATGTACTTACCTTCACAGTAGTTGCAATTAACTACCACAATTCGAGATCCGTCGACTTAGCACACATCCACTCGCGAGCACCTCTGACGCAAAACTGATTTGGTCTCTTTCACATAAAATGCATAGGTGAATAGCTTGATCAACTGAAGTGACCGATGTAAAGACTATCCCTTTCGTACTCATTATTCGGTATCTTTTTCAGCACAGGGTTTTAGAGATCCCTTTTTAAGGTCAGTTTATTGCGAAATCTGAATTTACAGGAATTTTGAGTTAGGTCACTTTCATTCTGAGGGTGCGATATATAAAGATTTTTTTCTCACCATTGTCGACAAAAAGGAAGTAAGCTTATTTCAACGTTGGATCGCAAAAGTACCATCGACAACAGTCGTATATGTTGTTCAGCATCGGTGCTGAGGTCTTGCTTTGAAAATTGGGTAAAAATTATTATTAGAATTGCAAAAGTTAATACAGCCATTGTGCTGAAAGAAATGTTTTTAGTAAGGGAATGAGAGTACCTCATTTCTTCAATGATTTTTCTACTCTCAATGTTTTTAAAATGCAACTCTGGCATAGAAAGGTTTACTAAAATATTTTTTATTTTAGTTTCATTAAAATTTGGTATTATAAAATTTTCATTGACAGTTATAGTTTCGTAACTTATTTCGTTAATTTTTAACTTACATTTTTCAAATTTTATTAGATTATGTCCCCTTAAATAAGTATCGTATTGATTACAATTATGCTTAATTTTAGTTTTTTGTATATTTTTTACAATTATGATATTATTCGTTACTTGTTTTATTTCTTTTTCTTTATTGATTTTGTAATTACAGTTTGCATTTCCTGTAAGCAGTTTTGATATACAATTTTCTGTAATTATTTTTAAATTTTTCTTTAACAAAGTATCTTCTTCTTCACATTCAAAGAATGTATTATTACTTAATATAACTGTATAATATTTTGAATCTAATTCTAAATGTTCTTTATTTGGTATTGGTTCGATAAAAGTTTTATAGAATACTTGCTTAGAATAGTTTGGAACCAATACGGCAAATACAATTTTATTTTTATATAATAATGCTGAACTTTTAATTGACATTAAATCCTTAAAAGTAATATTATCTTCAGCAGAAAAAAATGTCTCTACTTAAAATGTTTAACCTACATAACATTAAATTTTCTTTTACCCTATTTATTTGCTCTCTTAATAGTTGGATATCATATTGTATTTGAAATATTTGTTGAATATGCTCGATCTCATTTAAGTCCAATTCTACTTGTTTTGATCTATTTGAAATTTGATCGCTAATTGAGTTTTGTTGTCTGTTTATATGGTCTCTTATTAATGTCATTGTATTAGTTAGTTCGTCATTTATTTTTACTTGATCGATAAGATATTTTATGGAATTTTTATTATTTTCCTCATTAATTTCTAATTTTTCTTTTATTTCTAACTCATCGTCTGAGTCCATGGTGCCTGCTATGAATTTAAGTCCTTTTCCTATGATGTTAATTAAACCTCCCCTTCTTCTATTATGTGGGATTAAGCTTATGATTTCTGTTTCTAAAGAATTAAAATTATGTTAAATGGTTGGGTAATGATCTGAGTAACTTAAGTTACGAATGTTTCGTTTAATTATGTTCAAATCTTTCTCCCAATTATTCATATCTATTATATGTAAAATTTTGTTATAACTTGTTATAACCTGTAATTCTTGGTCTCTGATTAAAATGTATCCCTGTCCGTAATTTAAGTCAAGTACTTCTAGTCTTTGTCCCGTTTGTCTAGTTACGTGTGTCAAGTCATTGTCCTTGTTAAGTGTGTCAAGTTCTTGTCCTGATATTGTCTTTGTAGTCAACGTCAAAATGAGTAATAGTGCTGCTTCAATTGATGCCATCTTGTTGCTGAAATTTTCGAGGTCTCTTTATCTTAGATTTATGGTACTGTTTATTATTAGTAGCGAAAACTGTAACTTTATTATTCCTATTAGTATAATATTTTCTAAATCTTTGTTGTAGCTTTTTTGAAACCCTAATTTTATGGTATAACCTATCGTTTTCTTTAAATTCGGTTGGGTCATTTCTTTTATTGTTATGTTTTTCTATTATCCGATTTGTCCTTCTACACGCTTCTATATAAGCTTTCTCCTCTAATGCTTCTGGTATTCTTCTATAAAAAAGTTCGAATGGTGTATACTTATTTGCACTACAAATTGAATTATTATATGTAAATAATGCTCTTGGCAATGCTTCGTCCGTTGTAATGTTATTATGATTTTTTAATATTCTTAGGTGTTCTAAGAGTGTTGAATGGAATGTTTCCACTGGGGAATTCGAATTGGAATTACTTATTGTTGTAAAATGTAAATCTATTCTTTCGTTTCTTAAGAATTCTTGAGAATCTATTGAGGCTGCTGCTTTTTCTTGGTCTATAACCATGAGTTTAGGTTTTCCGAATGTACTTATGTATTTGAGGATAGCGTCTTTTAAATGTATTGAATTTCTAGATTGTAGTTCGTAGGCTTGTGCAAACCTACTGTATTTATCAATTATTGTTATTATGGGTTTACCTTTTTGCAAAAAGAAAATATCTACGTGAATGATATCTAAAGGGTTTTTTGGTGATTCTTTTTTTTCAAATTTGGGCTTTGAAGGGTTTCTGTCGTATTTTTCAACTTGGCAGATTTCACAACTATTTATGTATTTTGTGAGTTTTTCTTTAATATTTGGAAAGAAATATTCGCGTTTAATGCGTTCAAAAGATTCTGTAATTCCTCTATGGTAATTTTCTTTATGACTATTTACTATAATTTTATCCTGCTACTGTTCATTTTCTATGTCTTTTAAAATTTGTGTGCATTTTAATATTTTGAAACGTTTCGATTTATAGAAATGATTTTTAAATACATCTTGTATTTGAAGGTATAATTGAAGATCTTCCACGTATATAGCATTGGTATTTTTTGGGTTAAAATGGTTTTTTATAATTTGAATAATATCTGTCTCCGTAAAATTCTTATATTTAATTATTTTCTTGTTTTATTAAAAATGATTTTGGTTCTAATTTGATTTGAACCACTCCTTAATTTCTCTATAATATACTGATTCTTAAATAAATTCAATGGGGATTCCGAAATTGGGATGTACCCATGGTCATCTTCGCTAGCACTATGAATTGTAGCGTCGGTTGTTATTATTTCATCATGATTTATTTCAAGGGGTATTCTACTTAAAGCATCTGCATTACTGTTTATTTTACCTGGTTTATAGTCTACTTGGTAATCAAATTCTTCCATTTGTAATTTCCACCTTACTAGTTTACTGTTTGGCTCTTTTAAATTCATAAGCAATTTCAAAGGTTTATGGTCTGTTTGAATTTTAAATTTTGTACCGTAAAGGTATGGCCGGAAATATTTTGTCGCCCAAACTATGGCTAGTAGTTCTTTGCCTATCGTTGAATAATTTTTCTCGTGATCGTTCAATGTTCGACTCGCGTAACATAAAGGGTGTTCTAGTCCTTCTTGAATTTGAGATAACACAGCTCCTATTGCATAATTAGATGCGTCTGTACTTACTTACTTACTTAGGTCCTCGGACCTATTACGTCCGTGATGTTTCCCTTACGGGACATAGGGCCTCCACTACACCTACGCGCCATCGTGTACGATTTCTTGAAATATATTTCAGCTCTCTCCAACTTTTCCCCAGTCGTGCCGATTCCTGTTCGACCGTTCTTCGCCATGTACTTCTAGGCCGGCCCACTTGTCTTCCCTCCTGTGTGAGCGGGTTCCACTGCATTGCTTGAGATGCAATGCACCGATCGCCTTTTCGAAGCGTATGGCCAATCCACTGCCACTTTCTTCTTCGTATAATGGAGTCTATGGGCTCCTGACCCGTTCTCGTATGAAGTTCGGCATTGGAGATACGGTTGGGCCAGAAAATCCTCAAGATGTTTCGTAGACATCTATTAACGAAAGTTTGCAGCTTTCTAGTGACAATTTCAGTGACTTTCCAAGTGCTGCAGCCGTAAAGCAGAACGGATTCAACATTGGAGCGGAACAGTCGTAGCTTGGTCTTTAAGCTAAAAGAGTTGTTTCTCCATATTTTGGACAGCATTCCGAACGCAGCCTTTGCTTTTCTGATTCGGCTGTTTACGTCCAGTTCAGTTCCGCCACCCGTAGAGATAATACTCCCAAGATATTGGAAATCCTCTACCATCTCTACCGGTTGTCCAGAAATATTTACTTGGATTGATGAGGAAGTTCCAAGGCTGATCCTTTTAGTTTTTGCCGAGTTGATCTTAAGCCCTACGATTTCTGCTTCTCTCTCCACCCTTGTTGTCATTTGATGGAGATCCATGATCCTATGAGAGAGTAAGCATACGTCGTCCGCGTAGTCCAGATGTTTGAGGTGAGATTGCAGAGTCCACTGAATTCCCCCATTTCCATTTGACAAAGCTGCGTGCAGTACGTCACTTATCACCAACAGGAACAGTATTGGTGACAGTATACAGCCTTGCCTAACTCCACTTTGGATTTCAAACTCCTCTGACAGCCTACCTTTGTGCAAAACGTGACACCTGGATCCATCATATGTAGCCTTGATAATAGCAATCAATTTATCTGGGATGCCCCTCCTGTGCAAAGCAAGCCAAATAAATTCTCTATTGACACTGTCGAACGCCTTTTCAAAATCGATGAACAGCAGGTGAAGTGGTGATCGATATTCAACGCACTGTTCGATGATGATCCTCAAGGTGTTGATGTGATCAACACAGGAAGATCCAGTGCGGAAACCTGCTTGTTCGGCGTCGAGTGTGTCTTCGAGGTGGTCTTTAATTCGGTCCAATATTATCCTTGCTATTATCTTGGCTACTGCAGGCAGAACGCATATTCCTCTCCAGTTTTCGCACTGTGTGAGATCTCCTTTCTTTGGGAGCTTGACAATCATTCCTTTTTTCCACTCTTCAGGAAAGCTCTCTGCTTCCCAAGCTCTCTTAATAAGTGGGTGCAGTAGCTCGCTCGATGTCGTTGGGGCTGCTCCTAAGAGCTCTGCAGGAATACCGTCAAGTCCAACCGCTTTGTTGTTCTTCAGTGCTTTGATGGCGGTGATAATTTCTTCTTTACTGGGGGGTACGGTGCGTATTCGGGAAATTGTTACTTCGGGTAGCTCAGTGGGAATAGGGTTCACTTCACTTGCGAAAACGCGGTTTAAAACCGCAGAAAAGTGTTCCCTCCACCTTATGAGCTGGTCCTCATCCGAAATTAGCAGGGATCCGTTTGTGTCTTTAACCAGGTGTTGTTTAGAGCTCTGGACACCAGTGAGCTCTTTGGTAATTCTGTAGACGGTCCTACTGTCACACCTACTAGCGGCTTCTTCTGCTTCTGTAGCCAGTGCGTTGATGTAGTTACGCTTATCACGTCGCACACTACGGTGAACTTCCCTCATCTTCATGCGGTACGTAGACTCAAGCTCGTTTCTCCCTGCTGCTGGGGTAGCTGCGATGCGAGCTTTAAGGTGTTTCCTTTCTTCGATCCTTGCCCAAGTTTCGTCGGAAAGCCAAGCACTATTTCTTCCTTGCGCCCGGCCGACTATACTTTCAGCACCGGATATGAACACATTTTTCACAGCACACCAATGATTTTCGATGGATGTGGTTTCCGTGCTGCTGATTGCGTTCAATCCTTGTGAAAGGTGGTCCCCTAGTTGTTGGCGCACTGCAGGATCCTTTAGTCTATCTGTATTAAACTTGGGCATTCGAGTGTTTCCTTGGGATCTCCGAACTGCAGCTGTACGCAATCTTACGGTAGCAACCATCAGATGGTGGTCCCGGGCCATTCCCATGTCAGTACCTCTTCTGTTACGGACGTCCTGGAGACTGCTTCTAAAACGCCGGCTGATCGCGAAGTGGTCAATTTGGTTGGAAGTTGCTTGTCTGTCAGTCGACACCCAACTGACTTTGTGGAACGTCTTATGCTCGAACATGGTCCCTCCAATAACAAGGCCGTTGGCGTTGCAGAAATCGACAAATCGTTCGCCATTGTCGTTTCGGTTACCAACACCATGTTTTCCCATGACATGCCTTAGCCCAGTGTTGTCATTGCCAACCTTGGCATTTAAGTCTCCCATCACCATAACTATATCACCTCGTGGAACGCTATCATAAGCAGCACTCAGCCGGTTATAAAAGGCCTCCTTCTCCTCGTCAGAAGAGAGCAAAGTTGGGGCGTAACACTGTATGATGGTGACGCGACGTACTCTAGTCCGGAACCTGGCTTTCAGGATCCTGTCACCTAAAGGCTCCCAGGAAATTAGGCTTTTGAGAGCTGTTTTGGAAAGCAGCAATCCAACGCCAGATTCCCGAGCGCTTCCAGGTGTTTTTCCGGAATAGAATAGTACAGTGTTACGGGTTGGTGACTTGAACTTCCCCGAACCCAGCCATCTAACTTCACTTATCCCTAAGATGTCCATCCTATACCGCATGAATTCCTTCTCTAGTTGCAGGAATCTGGCATTCTGAGGACCTTCTTTTCCATTGTCAAGAAGCGTCTTCACATTCCAGAAACCAATCTTTGTCCGGGTACAATAGCCAAAAGTCGTCAACGAGTTATCATTAATTATCCGAGGCGTAGTGTTGGTTTCGGTAGCGGGTTGATTTCAGTTACGGAGAATGCTAACCTCCGTAACCTATCCTAGAAAGCTAGGCCTTTTCGCACTTGTGATTTTAGCCTATTTATGTATATTGGGATACATAAATAGTTGCCCGGGGACCACCACGAGGAGGTAAAACAAGCACTTCATCGTGACTGATTGTTGCGCTACTGGCCCAGACCAAGTTCTGAGCAATCAATAGTTTCCCGATCAGGCACGATGCAGGTCGCCCAAAGATGCGTCTGTGCTTAACAAGAATTGTTTACTAAAATCTGGGTATGCTAGAATTGGTTCTGATGTGAGCATGTTTGTACAGTCTCTAAAGCATTTTGCATATCTTTCACTGAACCAAAAAGGTACACCATCTTGACGAAAAAGGTCATCTATATGATGTAGAATTCATCAATTTTAGTCTTGTGAACCTTTTCATCCATATGATGAAACAAGGTTCATCAATATGATGACAGGTTTAAGTGATGAAACTCTTTCACCATTCATCAACTTTGTTCATCAATATTACGAAAAATGACAAACAAAATTTCACCAACATTTTAATGAATGTGTTCATCAATGTGTTGAATTAGTTCATCGTGCTGACGATCGCATTCATGAATATGATGAATATTATTCATCAATAAGATTCGCATTTTCATCATAATGATGACCGTTTACATCAATATGATGGACACTTTTCATCAATTCACTGAATATATTCATCAATAAGATTCACATTTTCATCATATTGATGATCGTTTACAACAATATCATGAACACTTTTCATCAATTCAGTAAAAATATTCATCAATTAGATTCACATTTTCATCATATTGATGACCGTTTACATCAATATGATGAACACTTTTCATCAACTCAGTGAATATATTCATCAATAAGATTCACATTTTCATCATATTGATGATCGTTTACGTCAATATGATGAACACTTTTCATCAATTCAGTGAATAAATCATCAATGAGATTCACATTTTCATTATATTGATGATCGTTTACATCAATATGATGAATACTTTTCATCATTTCAGTGAATATATTCATCAATATTATTAAAAGGATTCATTAATGCAATGATACTATTCATCAATATGAAGCATTTATATTCTTTGTATTGATGAAGGCTTCATCAATATTATGAATATGATTTCATTCATGATATTGATAAATCCGATCATCAGTACGCGGAACAGGAACACATAATAGTTAATGAACCGAAGTTTCATTGCATTACTGGTTTCTATTAATAATACCGATGAAAATATTCACCTAGAAATAGAAAATGAGTCATTACGAAAATCATCATTATTATATTATTACGATACTTATCCCAACAGTTCCATATTAGTATAGAAAGAGTCTTCCAAGATTCTGCATGTACCTGCTCCAAAATCATCATTTCTCATTTTGATTTTTTCATCGTCATCGTTCATCGTCCTTTTTTAATGACAAAATAAAGGGTTGCACGTTGTTATGTTGAGTTTTTAAGAAATCCAAATGATCTTCAAATTGCTGAACACTTTCTCCCTGGAAAATGAAAGCTTGTTGGGAGTCTTTTATCGTAAACCTTTGGACCGATTTCTGCTTTGATGTTGATTTTATAACAACTGGCCTCGTTGGAAAGAGATAACAGTGTACACTTCTAAGGAGACAGAGTACCGCATCTTCTATAGATAGCAAAAATATAAAGAGAAAAAGAGAATTGGAATTATGTTTAAATGACAACAAAGAAATTATATTTGGTGTTAAGTATAACTTTATTTAATATTCAACAAATGAAAGACATTTACTTTTTAAAATTTAAATTTTTACCTTTGTTCGCATCGCAGTCTGCGATTTGGGAAAGCATTTCGGTGGTTTTCTTGTCCCTTATGTTCTCTATCAGGAACTGCTTAATCACTTTAAAATTGCTTTCCCAGTTCTCGCATATAGTTCGGCTTTCAGGGAACAAATGTTTAAAGTCTCTGTCGACCTATTAAAAAAAAAGAGAGTTACTGAATAAACAAAACTTATTAAAGATTAATACTTTACCAGACGATAACCATTCAAATTCTTGTACTGCGGCCATGTCTTGAAAATCTCCTCCTGCGTTGAAGATTTGCGTATCTCCAGAAGTCGGTACTCTGTGCATGCATCCCATAGACTATTAAATTCATCAGCTGACAAGTTATCAAAATTTATACTTTTCACACAAGCTTGTGCATCACGCTCTGGAACTGAAGAAAATTATTTAATAATTGAACGCTCGTCCATTAACCACTACATATACTTACTTAAATGCCGTTTAAAGGATTTTGTGAGTTCTTTAGTTGGCGAAATTTTAGTCCTCTTAGGTTCCAATGCTTTGTAGATCCTTTTTATGTTATGCAGCTTTGTGTAGATTTTGCCTCTCTTTTCTGTGCGGTAGTATTCAATTTTCTCTGATGGAAAACGGTCCAGTATGTCGTTTTCTATCCTGTAGCTAGTTTTTAAAGTCATGGGAATACTATTTTCTTCAAAGTACTCTGCCACAAGACAGATGAGTAGATGTCGGTGCTCAGTTTGAAATTTTCCGTGTTTGTTGTAGTATTCTACAATTTCGTGTCCATGTTTTTTAGCTGATAGCATAGTTGATAGATCTATCGATTGACTGCTAGCGGGTTTTTTTTTTTTTTAATTTCGTGTTTTGTGCAAAAATAATTTGCGTACCTAAATAAATATGTATTCTTATTATATTTGTCTCCCTGTATAAACATTTCATTGACGAAATAAAAGATAAATACCAATTTTTACTCCATTAATTGAAATCTTTTATGATAAAAGCCACAAAAATGTGTCTTTTATTCTTCTGGGGATGACGTGGGTGACGCAACTCTGGATGAAAGAAATAATGGCGATGGGGAACTTGGTGCTTGAAATAACACTTCGGTAGATGGTGAACGTGACGGTAAATCATTGACCGGTAATAGGGGTATGCCAATAGAATCCCGCCATTTTCAAATGATGCTCAAAAAGAATGCGGTCACTATGTTTAAAATTGGCTAGCAAGGTACTAACATGAGCCTCTTTTATAATTTTCAAGATGCTAACAGTTACATTTTCACCTAAGGAAAAAAATATCGATTCAACCTTGGACTTAATTTATTAAGTTACTATATTAAGATATCTGAAAATGATGCATATCGTCGTTTTTTTTTAAGCCTCGTATGTCGAAATAAGCAAACTTTAGAGGCTCAAAAAACCGATTTAGGAAAAAATTACGATGTTGTGATGACATTATGAGTTTTTAAACTGAAATTCTATAGGAAATACGAGGATGAAAGAAAGACGACGATATATCAATCATAAGTATACAAAATTTAGTAATGAAATGATCATCTTATCAAGCAAGTAATCGTACATATGAAGGCAATCCCAACTCTTTAAAAGAAGTTTTAATTCCTCATCAACTTCCAAAGTGTTGTTTGAATATTCCGTGATGGGAACTAATTTATAGAAAGAAGATTGTTGCTGTCCTGCAGTATTGACGATTTCTAGAGTTTCCTCACAGAGTGTTAGAGTTTCAGTATCTTCCAATGCTTTGGAGCTCTCAGAAAAATCCATGTCTAAATCTGTAGTAATATAAGTTATCGTAAAAAGGTGCTCTGAGCTGTAATTAATATTGTTTGTTTTCACTACTGTTGAAAATGTTCCTTAAGCCTAATGAGGTGTTTTCCTTTTGATGTTTTCGTCAAAGTCACAGGAGGTCCGATAACTTCATCAAATGTAAGGATTTTAAATTCGCCAAACATACTTGGATCAACCTCATAAGCTCTGAAGTGAGATTTGAAGCAAATATTCGATAATTTTTGACAAAACATAAATATATTGGCTTCAGCTTGAACTACAGTCTTAATAACGTATATATTATAATCATTCGAACACCTGCCTACATAAAATCCAGTTTTATATTTTTTGCCAACGTACTCTATTTCATCATAAAATGCTAATTTATTACCTTTTTCTTTTAAGTTTAATTTGTCTCGAACAATTTTAGCAAATACAGTATCACATTTATGTTTTTCCTCCAAGTGAAATTCATTTATATTGTTGTTAGAATGAAGAATCAGATTTGCAAACTGGAATTGAAATTTTTTGGACAGAATGCGACAAATATTTTTTTTTGACGTTATTATGGAACTTCGAAAAGAAAATTTTTGTAGGAACAGACCTATCTATCAAAAATCAGCTGGTCTGCTGTCGGTAAACAAACTGTTTCGTCACTGAAAGTAACCTGTGGATTGGTGGTCGTTTTTTCTATGGATTCTAGAATTAATTAATTAATAATTTAATTTTTGCAAATCGGGATCATCATCTTTCTTGCATCAAAAGTGTTTTGTGCTTTCGTGTACAAAAAATAATTTCGTGTTTTGTGCAAAAATAATTTGCGTACCTAAATAAATATGTATTCTTATTATATTTGTCTCCCTGTATAAACATTTCATTGACGAAATAAAAGATAAATACCAATTTTTACTCCATTAATTGAAATCTTTTATGATAAAAGCCACAAAAATGTGTCTTTTATTCTTTTATGATTCATAAAAGATTCCATAACAGATTGTGGCATGCTGAATACCAAAAATGCGGTTCGTAAATGCGGTTCGTAAATGAACCCCCAAACCCCCACCCCCCCTGCGCTCGCGCCTGGTGAGTAGTGACCAGGGATGTTCCCTGCAAACCAAACTGCAAAAGTTTTCGAGCGTGTGCGTACGACCTGTGACCATCGAATGTACCCCTGCAAACAAAAAATTACAGTAATCAGCGATGTACTCTAAAGAAGTAGTTTGGTTGCCCCTGAAAAAAACAATCGACGATTCCTTTTTGAACTGTGCGAAGAAGAAATGCAGAATGAATTGCAAAATGTTGTCTCTATTTTAGTGTTGGTGCATGTCTATTTCGATCGCACCAAACTACTTCTCTGACGTACAGTTACAATGCTTACATTCGTAGTTCTACATTCGAAGCGCTCTGCAACTATAGAAGTACAAATATAACCTGTGGAATATGTGCGTCAAAGACAAAGTGCACTACTTTTTTGATGTTTTGCTGTGCTAGAAAAAGATAGTGCCTTCACGTATTCACATAAACAGAAGGTAGGAGCCATGTTACAAATACAAAAGATATGACATTGCGCATGATACAATAAAAAACGTCAAACTCCATTGCGTGTCCGTGACGTACAGCTCATAACGCACATGTAGAACGTAAAGAGCGTAGAACGAAACAAAAATTAAAACGGGAAGGCGAAAACGAAAAGGCGAAAAAGCGAAAAGTAAGTGCGTGTCCGTGACGTTAATGCGCAGAACGAAACAAAAATGAGAATTGGAAGGCGCTTGGTATATGACAGAGTTTTTTCCCAAGCGCTTATCGTTTTTCAGTGGAAACGAAGTAGGTACTTCTCTTAAGTACGTATTCCACTATATATATAAATATTACAATAACGCTGGACTTAATTCGTTTTGATCCTGAAATTTCATGATAAGTATAGCGGGCTAAAACTGAATTATCATACAAAAGATTTAGGTGTGTTTCTTACAACATTATTATTATTTACTCACTTATTTTTTTCACATTTCTGCCTTCTGCTTGCATCATCTATAATTAAGTTAAAAAATATTTATGAAATGCTGATAATGATTTTTGGTAATAGAGAAATACCTACTTGCAATTTGTTGACTTACATTGCAGAAACTAACAAATGAATAATTTTGTCTTGCACAGAGCTAGAATTCTGCACTGTATTAAACTAAAACTTTGAAATTTTGTACAAATACTTGTCAAGGGCTACTACTTTTCCAATATAAGAACCGAGCGAATATTCAGCGTCTTCTATGGTTTTAAAACATTTTGAAGCTATATTTTTGAATTGTTTTAAGCCAGAAACTTAAAAATTTTCCTAGTATATTTTTGAAATGCGATTTTTTCTCAAAGTGTACTCATTTGCATAATATCAAGGTATTGATTTGATCTTTTCGAATGATGGTTAATGGGATTTTATTGATTTTCTTGTTTTACTAATAGAACTTAATGATGTAGAAAATAAATTTAGTTAGTTCAGCCTACCCTGGTTGCATGACAATTTTGTTTGCAATATTCATCATATTGATGAAATCTATAAAAATTCATTACTACGACGAAATCATTCATCAATATGAAAACATTTCCCGAAAAACATATTATATAAAGCAAGATAAACGCAGTGTTGTCGCTACTTAGTCGACTTCTGCATTCGATTTATCTACAAAAAATGTGCAACGAGATATATCTCCACTCTGTAATTTTTTTTTCCGAAACATGTTTTTAAAAAGCTCAACAAAAGCTACTCGCGTAAGCCAGTTGGCCTCACTCGCGATTTTCGATATATTTAACATTTGAAGTAAAAATGCCAAGATTTTTGACCTTATTTGGAAAATGCGTGAATACATCTTAAACCAGACATGAAGATTCGATTTTTCAGATATGTGTTTCCTATTTTCAAGCTCAGAGCAACTTCAGTCAGACAAAACATCTCTATACAGGTTTTTAAGGTGCTGACTTGGAATTCAGTCCGGAAATTCCATAACTTCAACTTTTTGATATTTTTACTTTTAAAAGTCTAAGCAACTCATCTTAAATGTATTCAAAATCTTGCATAATTAAATCCTTCTGGGACCGAATTTGTAATGAGCATTGAAATATTGGTTGAAAGATAAATGTATATTTTTTGATTCTTTGAAAACGAAAAGTGCAGTGGAATTCATTTAAGGGCACTACACTTCTTTTTGGAAAAAAAAACTGCAATAGACATGCTGCGTTTGCATTAAAATGACAACCCTGGACAGACGCATAATATGCTTTTAAATGCCTATATATGCCATCAATATGATGTACAGAATCATCCATATAATAATATTTCATGGTATCACATTCACCTAAGACCCTGTTTAGATTGGGAAGTTTGTGTATGGGCTCACGCCAGTTTGTAGGAAAGAGAAGTGCGGGGTAAGAGGTCTCGTGAGGCATGTAGAAAATATAAACACCGGACTCATGAGTCTGCTTTGTTGTTCTTTCAATGTGGAAGTTGTTGTTCTTGCAATGTATTTTGAAGCGCCTCATAGTTTGTAATGTAAACACGATGGTACTCACCAGTCCGTACTCAATCTTCCCAATCTAAACAGGGTCTAAGTATATGATGAAAAATGTTGATATAAATTCACATTCTGCATGCTAAAAACAAAAGTCTATTTTGTTCATCAATCTGAAGAATTAGTTCATCAATACTATGATCCCTCTTATCCATTTAAATTGTGAGTATGACAAAACAAAAGTCTGTTTATAAAATATAAAGGTTCATCAATACGATGAATTAGTTCATCAAAAAGATGATCGCGCGTATCACTTCACATTCGGCATTGTAAAAGCACAAGTCTGTTAGGTTCATCAATATGATGAAAAAGTCATCAATAAGACTATCCATTCACATTCTGCATTATAAAAATAAAAGCCTGTTTTGTTCATTGATGTGATGAATTAGTTCATCAGGAAGATGATCATGCATATCGATTCACATTCTCCACATGATAAAAAAAATAAGTCTGCTTTGTTCTTCAATATGATGAATAAGTTCATCAATATGATGATCATTTAAATCATTCCACTTTCCATGATTAAAATTGAAGTCCATTTTTTGATGATAGTCTTCATCAATATGATGAAATAAAATTGTAATTAAATCCATTCATCATATTGAAACTCATTCATCCATATGAAGAAGAAATCATCAATGTGATGAAGAAGTAACTTAGTTCATCAAAATAAATGCTTTCATCATATTGATGAAAAGTTTTGATGAAGTGATGAACCTAATTCATATCAAATTATGCCAAAATACTCCCAAAAAAGTTGATGAATGCACTTTCATCTTATTGATGATTGGTTCATCCGTCATCAAAAAGTTTTCATGAATGTGTGCATCATATGCAAGAAAAGTTCATCTTATTGATAATATTCAGTTGATGAACGCCATTCATCAATATGATGACGTCTTTTTTTTCAGTGTTCGTTATTTATATCAATTCTTTAACTTCTCCGTCATTGGTTTTGTTACTTTTGCAAAATCCTTTATAAATTTCCTATAATATCCGAGTAATCCTAAAAATTGTTTAATCTGTTTCTGTGTTTTTGGGATTGGGTAATTTTCAACCGCTTCTATTTTCCGTGGGTTTGGCTTTATACCATCTCTAGTCACAACGTGACCAAGGAATTCTACTTCTTCTTTAAGAAATTTGCTTTTTTCTATTTGAATTTTTAAATTAGCATTTCTTAGTACTTGAAAAATTTTTCGTAAATTTTGAGTATGTTCAGCGAAATTTTTGGAAAATATTATAATATCATCCATGTAAATAAAACATATGACATTTATTAAATCTTTTAAAATTTCATCCATTACGCGTTGGAAAGTTGCCTGTGCATTTTTCAACCCAAATGGCATCCTTGTATATTCGTAATGGCCATTATTAACCGTGAAGGCTGTTTTCTTAATATCTCGCTCATCTACCTCAATCTGGTGAAACCCTGATGCCAAATCGAGTGTAGTGAAATGGGAGCATTTGCCTAACATTTCCAATATTTCCTGTATATTTGGTATTGGATACCTATCGTCTATAGTTTTTTCATTAACTTTCCTGAAATCTATGACTAATCGCCATTTCTTATTTCCTGACGAATCATCTTTCTTAGGTACTATCCAAACTGGTGAGGACCATGGTGATTTACTTGGTCTAATTATTCCTGACTCTAACATTTCTTTTATTTGTTTTTGAATCTCCTCCTTGTGAACATAGGGGTGCCTATAATTTTTTACATATACCGGTCGTTCATCCGTAGTTTTAATTTCGTGTTTAACTTTATTCGTAAAAGTAAGATTTTGTCCATCTGTTTTCAACACATCTGCATATTCTGTTAGTATATCTACTAGTTGCTCTACTTGTTCTCTATCTAAGTGATTTAGCTGTATTTGTGATGTTAAATCATTAATATTTTCCGATTGTGCATTCATTCTGCAATAGTTTATTACCTCCTTTAATTTAATCTCTTTATCATTTCTAATTTCTACCTTTTTATTATTTTTATAATTTACCTTTTTGCGTGTAGTACTACTACTACATTCTACATTTTCTTTTTCTATCTTGATTATATTTTCTTTTCTACTTACTTGTGGCTTTTTGCATGTCTCTATGACATTAGGATTTTTACCTATAATTTTATTTTCATTAAGTTTCTCGGTAACCTCGATACTGCAACATCGGTAATTTGGTCTAATTTCCTTAAATTGGGTCTCGATAGTTCCAATACTACTTATTACTTCTTCGTCGGGATTCAATCTAACTTTGCTAGTACAACTCATCCATCCGGGTTCTAATCCAAGAGTACTACTTTTTAAATTAATATTTTTTAAATTTGGTTTTATACCTTTACTATAATTTTTCTTTTCATTCGGCTTTTTGCCTACCTTTTTAGTTTCATTTTTCTTATCCTTCATCTCATCATCTTTATTTGGCTGAATATTAGGAAACTGGTAAACTGCTAAGTTGACATCTAATGAGCTTTCTGCTGCTAAGCAAAAATCACTCTCTAGACCGTTAAGCCGTTTGGCTTTTAAAGGTTGCCGAACTCTAAAAATTAGAGGGTGGTTTGTTTTGTTTTTCAACGTTAACTTTGCCAACCATTTCTTAGAACAGTAAACGTCGTCTAAGACTTCAACATTACCTAAGTTTCTTTCTAATATTAGAACGTCACCACGTTTTTTATCCACGGGGACTTCTACGCAAATAATTTGTCTTGGTTCTAACTACATTTATTTTGTGTTTACTTAGCATATCGTGTCCGATTATTCCGTCGAAATAGTCATGAAATTTATGCAAATAAAATGTTGCTCCTGGGCAATCTAGCCCGAATTCTTCAAATAAAGTCATTTCGACTTTTTGTTTAATTGTTGTGTTACCACTAAATGACTTCGCTACTCTAGGTTCTATATTTATAATTTTCCTCTTATCTATACCTTCTGGACTAAGTATTGAACTTGAAGATCCAGTATCTACAAGCAATTTTAAATTTTTATTTTTGTTTATTTTTACTTCGACATATGGTAACGTACTTAACCCGAGGCTCCTGGCCGAAAATTTTCCTGACTATAAACCTCATTTGGTCTATGGTTTCTATAATTTGGATTTCTATTCAAACCTTTTTGAATACTAGAAGGGTTTTGATCGACTTCCATTGGTTCTACCCTGTTTACTGATCTCTGTTGTCCAAAATTATTTCTATACTGTCCCGATGCATTTTGCGGTTTTTGATTATTATAGTTATTTTTAAAATTTCCCTGATTATTGTTATTGAAGTTATAATTCCTGAAATATCCTGAATTCTGTGGTCTAGTAACATAATTATTTCTGTAACCTCTCTGTTGGTTATTTGTTGTAGACAACCTACTAGCTTCTGCTAACCCAAGTGTTATCTCATATGCCTGTTCCGAGCTGTCTGGATCGCTGGACATTACTATTGTCTTAGTTGGCTTTAGAGAGTTCTTTCATCTCTATGGTCTTGAAAATGTCTATACAGTATTTCCCAAATTCCTTCCCAGGTATCTGGATTGCCGTATAAGCGTAACCTATCAGATGCTTTGTCTCTGATTTTATTCCTAAGGACTTGCAACCACAACTGAAATGGTGCATTTTCAATTGTCCTGAGTGCATTCCACACTAAATTCGCGGATCGCACAAATTCCTCCAACTCTGTTGGTTTACCAGTAAATTCTGGGAAATTTTTTAATAAATCTGGGGTTTTCAAGAAATTCATGTTTTTCTTTTTTTCTTTAATATTATATTTTTTTATACAAAATTATTATTACTTGTTTTTAGTAAACTATTCATTGAAATATAAAATAATAAATAAAATATAATACTTTCAAGCTGGGTTATAGTTGATTTTGTTGATATTGGTCGTCTCAGCTATAGTTGAATTTTGTTCTGCTACTTGTTGATATTGGTCGTTTCAGCTTATAGTTAAAAATTTTTTTTTTTTCTGCCACTTTAAAGTTTATATTGGGTACGTTACGGATTGTCTTTTTTTTTTTTTATATTTTTACTCCAATAATTTCACATTGTTCTTTAATTTTTCCCTTTTTTATTTGTATTTATTTTTCTTTAATTTTGCGCCAATTTTAACAAATTTTCTTCGTTTGTTTTTCTATTTTGACTGCAATAATTTCACATTTTTCTTTAATAATTTATAATTTTTCGAGTCGTGTTCGATTGGTTTTATTTTATATTTAAAACACCGCTTTCTAGGAGCCCGTTGCCGACTGCGCCAGTTATGTTGCCGATTCCGAGTTTATTCAAAAAAAAAACTATTATCCTCCCAACAACCGGGAGCGAATCAAAACAACAATTTATATTTTTTGTAGGAAGCTTTATTTAAACGTTTTTAATTTATCGGGACTTTATATTTTCTTATTACAATATTGTTATTTCAGTTGGAGCTTTAGGTCCCTTACCGTGGGTCGGGGGAAACCTTCAGCTATACGAAGTGATTGATTTTAAAGAATAGACAACAGATCAACTGTTGCAAGCTTATTTATAGCCATTGATATCACTCCCACTCCAATGTTCTGGAATATGATCATTGAAAGATCCAACGGGAATGATTATGACAAATCAATGGGATAAGAAGTGCGACTCAGCACTTTTATGCTCACATCAAGTAATTGTTTATGTTACTTGGTGTGGAGATTTTGTATTGTGAATGCTTTGTAGCAAATCGATATGAGAATAAGATGTTCACAGCGAGTAATTTTTTATGTTACTCGGTGTGAGGAATTTGTATGTCTTTTGGTCAATCGTACATTGACGGAAGCAAATGTTTATTTTGGACGGTGCCGGTAGCACGACGGCTATATCCGTCCATCACGTTAAGTGATATTGTAGGTATGGGTGATGGTGATGTCTTGGACATAACTATATATATACATAAAAAGTGTATATAAAAAGTGTATATATGTATTATAGTAGGGCCAGACATAGCTATCATCACGGTTTAAAAGGAATACCCATAAAACAAATATTGTTGGTATTTTATGTTCTTTTTCAAATAGCTATATTTTCTAAATTCTTGCGTGTAGAAAAAAAAAGTTTTATGTTTTCTTAGAAGCTTTATTTTGTAAATTACAGGTCGTAGGAAAAAAAGTTTGCTAATCTTTTTTATAGAAAATTATGTGGTCTACAAAGTGTTGCTAGACTTCTTTTCGAAAGCATTGACGGTTTAACAGTTATATTTAAAAAAAAAAAACAATATTTTCGTCATTTCATGTTATTTTTAAATAGCCTTACCTTCTTAATTATTGGTCGTAATTAATAGAGAATTTAATGATCTAAAAACTGTACTCGAACTTCTTTTCGATAGCATTTGCCTTTAAAAGGTTATTTCCTAAAAACTGTTTTTTTCGACACTTTACCATGCTTGAAAAGTTATGCTCCTGTCGGATCGTCGGGGACTTTTAGTGAATGTTGCGTTATAGTCACTGGAAGGCTCCCACCAAGTTTAAGCGTTATCGGAATTTTGTTCAGGATTTAAGATTTGTATGTCTATTTTGACTAAGCAAATCGACGGAGTGGCGTGAGCGGGCCATAGGACCCGAAGAGGGAGTTAAAATATTTGAACCAGCGAAGCGGGCCACCTAAAATATTGTTTAGTAGAAAAAACTTTGATAACAGACCGACTGACAACATAGGC
Source organism: Melangyna quadrimaculata (assembly GCA_949320155.1). NCBI lineage: Eukaryota > Metazoa > Arthropoda > Insecta > Diptera > Syrphidae > Melangyna > Melangyna quadrimaculata. Next base: position 20,469,724 of record OX439486.1, read on the forward strand.
GCCTGTCAGACGCCTATGTTGGACCCTAAGCGGAGCGACAGAGTCGCGTGAGCGTGCGAGACAGAAGACCCGAAAAGGGAATTAAAATCCTTGAACCATCAGGTTTTTTTTAAGAAGTATCTTTGGAAAAATTGTAGCTTATAATATATAGATAGATATAAATAGATAGATATTTTTATGCACACATTTTCAAAAGTGCAGCTACATTTTATATACAATTTATGAATAAATAATAAGGCATGACATAAAAAGTCGTCTGTCTGAGAGGCATTCTTGCTAAACATTTCCATACAAATATAGTATTAATTAATTTGCTAAACATTTCCATACAAATATAGTATTAATTTATTTTTCAAAAATTAATTTTAGATTAGTTAAATCAAATTTTTAAAAATTAAACAATTATTTTAAGACTTTTAGCTTAGTTGAAAAGGAATTGCAAGAGTATTTAGTTTAATGACTTTAGTTCTAGTTGCAACAGAATTTCCAATGACTTTTAGTTACATTTTCTGGACTTTTAGATTAGTTAAATCAAATTAAATATGTTTGGACATTTAGATTAGTTAAATCAAATTAAATATGTTTGGACTTTTAGATTAGTTAAATCAAATTAAACAATTTTTTTGTTTTTTTTAGAACTTTTAGTTTAGTTAAAACGGAATAATATTTGAATATTTGAGATTCATTTCTATAAAATTTACTATAAACCTTAAAACATTAATAGGAACATGATATTTTTGTTTTTATTTTTTTAAATTTTTTAAACGTACTCATTCAATATAGCAAACCTGTAGTTTTGTTGCCGATTTTGAATATTTAAATAGGTTTTCCCAATTATCTCCATTTAAGATACACTTCGATTGTTCCATGGTGAGTGTTAAACATCCAAAAACACAAAGTCTAAGCTCTTTAAGAACAGGGCAGATAGCCAAAAAAATGAAAACAATCTTCTTTTGCATTAAGATTGCACGACGTACAAAGAGGAGTGGTGGTTTTGTATTTTGTTGTAAGGCGTACCATTCAAATTAAGTAGGTCACACCTCGCTCTGCAAATCAAGGATACTGCTTTCAAACTGAAATCGTCCCTGAAATAATTATTTTGGTCAAGATTATAGATTAGTTCCGGGTATATAACCCTGTTAATGGATGACAATGCTCGCTGCGTGCAATCGTTACGCTGGTAAAATTCAAAGGATTACACTAAGTTACATAATTGGGTTCTTAGAGCGGAAAAATCATTCTATTGTATCTTCAAGTCTAGTCCACATTTTCGCGCCACGATTTTCCAATCTGCAACCCAGTCCAAATTTTTTTCAAAAATATATTTAGTTAGAACAAAAGGAATTCGGCTTGGACATAGAACTTTTAAAATATAATCAAAGTGTAATTTAAAGGTGTATATAAACAGTGTAGGTAAGCCAGTTTCAAGCTTAATTATATAGTTGGGCGTGTTAGGTGGTAATCTAAAAAGTTTTTTTATAAAGTAACGTTGGAGCTTCTCAACTTCTTCATAAGATATGTAACCCCAAACTTGACAGCTATAGCACATCACCGATCGCATGACAGATTCGTAAACTCTGTACTTGGCTGACGACGGTATATCCGAGTTTCTTAATATTTTTTGCCATGAAGCATTGAATAAGCTTTTTGCGGAAGCAATTTTTTTTTCTAAGTGACATCCCATTTGCATATTCAGCTTTAAAAGGACCCCAAGGTATTTGTATTCCGAAACTATTTCTATCACCTGCCCATCGTAAAACCATTTTTCACTAACGCTTAGTTTTGTTTTTCTTTCGGATGATCATTATTTTAGATTTTTCTAAATTCACTGTCAAGTTCCACATTTTACAATATTTGTTTAGTTTGTTGATCATTAACTGCCAGCTTTGTGGGCATTCAGAGAACAAAACAATGTCATCTGCAAAAAGGAGTACTTTGATGTTTATCCCTGCAAGCGGGGATAAACTGCGGGCAAGTGAGTGACTTAATCATCTAAGAAAATTGCAAATAGAATGGTGCTAAGGACACAGCCCTGCTTTACTCCGCTTACTGTTTCAAACCATTCTGATAGAGCAGAACCATCCCAAACCTTCTGCCGTGTATTTTTGTACATATTTTTCAATACCTTTATCATTTTTGTGGACAATCCGTTCTGTGAGAGTTAAAAAAAAACAATGCGTTCCTATCGATAGAATCGAATGCGCTTTAAAGTCCACAAAAAACAAATAAAGCTTCTTAATGTTGTTCAAATAGTTTTTTGAAATTGTGGTTAGAGTAAATATATTATCTACCGTTGAGTAGCCCCTACGAAAGCCAGCCTGAAATTCGCTCAGTATACTATATCTCCCTATCCAAGAATTTATGCGTCGTAAAAGGATGTTGGCGAAAAGTTAAGCGATATCATGTATGAAGGAGCTTATAATATTTTCCAAAAAAAGATGAGGATATTTTTTTTTGTTAGACCAGTGGATTTTGAGGCACAATGAGCTCAACAACGGTGTGGAAAATAAAACATTAAAGTAAAACAATATTATGTCCCTGTTTTTTTTTTCAAATTGTTTGCTCGGAGGAAAAAAGGGGTTTTATCGTTTTTATGCAGACCAAAGACAGTTCTTGAACTGTGAAAATTTTCACCTGATGTTTTTCGAGAAATTTTCAAATATAACGGAGGTTCTAGGGGTGCTAACGTAATGAAAAGTCGTCCTGAAAATCGCTTGGGCTTTTTAGGCTGCAGGTCGAGGTACAGACAGACAGAATTGCCATTGACCCACTTTTTTCGCGTTCTCTATCATCGTAATGTTAGGGAAAATTATTATCTCGAGTTTTTTTTTGCACGAATCCTAAACATGCCCTATACACCTATACTCGTACTATGTATATCGCAATTAAAAATGAAAACGTTCACAAGCAAACACAATGGCCAGGCGCGAACGCAGGTAGGGGTTTTGGGGATTCAAACCCCCTCCCTCCCAAATGTATTAAATTAACTTCCTCGCATAAGAATTTCACTATTAATTTTTGAGTTTCCAGTTTTCCCACGAGATAAAAGTTGAATAAAGAGATGACCTTTAATATGTAACTTTAGTAGATATCCATGTAGTTATATGTTATTCTACATATCTCTTTTTCCCTGAAAATAGTTCACACACAAAACCACGTAGCCGCAGACATAGACACAATACCTGTCCACATTGAATTTTTAATGCTGGTGGCGGCAGGCGTGAACGCAGGGGGTGGTTTTGGGGGTTGATACAGATTTTGAGTAAACTTAGTGTCTGAAATGAATAAAGTAATTTTAATTAAACTTCATTGAAATTGACTCAAACAGAACGGAAACATGGTTTTAACTAGGGCTGGCCACGAGACGAGACACTGCGAAACTTTTGTAAGTCTCGTCTCGGTCTCGTTAAAATCGAAAATTTTCAGTCTCGTCTCGGTCTCGTGTCGGTCTCGTACAATTAAGTCTCGTCTCGGTCTCGTCTCCGAAAAATGCGATTTCTGGACATCCTGTTGATTATTGGAGCGAAATATTGTTAGTTTAATATATAGTTATATATATTATTAATATTATAGTTTGAATTTGTGCAGAATATTTAACGGAAATTGGATTTTTTAATTTATTAGACTTTCTGTAAATTTCGGTCCAATTATACAGTCTCGTCCCGGTCTCGTCTTGGTTGCTTAAAAATCAGTCTCGTCTCGTCTCGGTCTCGTCATGCTAGACCGAGACCGAGGCTTTTCTCGTCTCGTGGCCAGCCCTAGTTTTAACGGCATACATTCCATAGAACTGTTTTCTTTTTTAATCTTCGAATTTCCCTGAAACGGCTTAATTAATTTTGATTAAATTTGTATGCAGTCTCCTCTGGAAAGTGTTAGCATTCCGTACCAATATTTGAAAAACGAATATTTTTATTAAAAAAAATTGTTTGAAATAACTACGTACATTTTGATAATAACTGGGAGTTAAGTTTGTGTTCGTAAACAAAAATTGAAATCTGACTTAAGCAGGCCTGCAAAACCCCCAAAGTCAAAAATGAATTGTTGAATAACTTTTGAACGAAGGCCTAAAAAATTTTTTTTTGATGGACTAACCTGGACAAACGGTGGACAAACGATTGGAATTAAAACGATTTTGATACAAAAATGTGATGATAAAAAAATTAAATTTTGAATAACTTTTGATCTAAGGGTGGAAAAAATATTATTTAATAATAATCTTAAACGGTCGGTGGACAAAAGAATGCACTTAGTCTCAACTTCCTAAGTCATCTATTGGGGGCAGTAGATGAGTTTTTGGATTTTGGAGAGTTGCTATAAAAAAGAAAGGCTAAATAACTTTTTTCCTGAGGGTGGACAAACGATTTTTTTGACGATTCTGATAAACCCCACCCAAATATTTTGACTTCGGGGTTCCCACTTCACACAGCTGTTTTTTTAATCATCATCATCGTAGCCATCTTTCAATGAAAGTTGACAGTTTATACCAGGGACGGTTTCAAGAAAGTATCAGAACTACCAACAAATCAATTTTGAACAAATTTAAACAGAACATGTTCGTTTCGATTTAAATTGTTTATTTTTAGACGTAGCCCGTTTTCGATTGGCTATTTTATTGACACTTTCTTAATTTTGTTGTTAATAGCGCGGGTAAATTTACCGTGCTAGCAGAAATACTTTCCAATAAAAGCGCCAAATATGAATTTAAAAATATTTTATTTTTGGAAAATTGATTCAATACGAGTTTGTTCTCGCAGCAATCATTATGTCTGTTCCTTTCCTTTACTCTGAATTTCTGTGATTTTTAGTCCCAAGTTCTGCCAATTTCTTTTTTTTTTATATGAATTTGACAGGACTTCGGACCAAAAATCACAGAAACTCAAAGTTAATTAACAGACCTATTATATTGTAAGTAAAAGTGATGCCAAATACATATTCTTGTAACTAAAATTTGAACTTTTTCTACTAATTCCTCACTTTTGGTGTCAAAAGGCCAATGCTGAAATTTGTTTGATTTGCTTGCTTTGCTTTCTTTCAATTGAAATTGCATGTAAAGTCGTTCAGGCAACACAACAAAGTAAGCTAATTCTATGCTGGTAATAGCTTATATCCGTTTAAAATCTTGGGATCAGATAACATGAACATGTTTTCTCAACTAAGATAATCTTAGATAATCTTAGGAAATATGAATAGTAATAAATCATTCGAAATTAAAATAGACAGCAAATATTCGAACCTACACATACACAGTTATTGAATATTGACATTCTTAGAAGTATGTATTTACTATGTGTTGAACTGGCCGAAGAAAGGGCGAAGTTTTAAATAACAATACCAGAAACGTGGTTTAGAGCTACCAATTTCAAATATCAACTACCTGAAAACAAGCTACCACTTAAAACAGTTCCTGGTTTATACCTTAACAGTAGATAGGTAAGAAATAAAATGTTGGCTTACACAGAATATTTCGTTTCAAATGTCACCCAAAAGCCCTAAAATCGCCTTTTCCCGCGTGATTTAATATAAAAAATGTCGGGTTTTTAATAATAATTCTAGAAAAATCGGATTTTCTGCACTTCCATGTTTACGAACACAAATTTATTAAAAAAACTGACGCCTGCTTGCTTTCTGCGGGCAGAAGACGAATAACATCGATATGGAGAAGCTAAGCAGGTATGCGGCAGATCTTTCCGCGATTACGAATTAGAATTGGAATCTAGCAGTCTTTAAATACTAATAGAAATTTGCTCATAAAAGGACCACAATACATACAAATGTAAACAAAATAATTTATTTATCAAAAAATGTCAGCCTAATTCTCAGGAGAAAATAATTTAAATGAAAACAGAAACCTTCTAACAGTAACCTTACCTAAATAGAGTTTTTTTTTTATTTTCGACTTTCTTAGTAATAAACTGATTGAGATTTGTATGCAAATGATTATAAAATAATAAGTTTTTTTTGTCGATTTAAAAAAATAATAAAAAATCTTGTGCTGTCTCAGGCTGGTAAGTAATGTTTTAATTCGCAGAAAGTGTTTTTTTTTTTAAGAATAACTTTTGTAATTTAAAAAATAATTGTTTTTATTTTAATCGGAGTTGAAACATTTTTGTCCTTCAAGTCAAGATTTCGACCTTTCGTGATAAAATATAATTTTTATGAACATCTTAAAAACAACGATTCCTGCAGAAAAAAAAATTGTTTTTGTTTTTAATATGAAATTATAAATGATATATATTAATATATTTTTAGCGTTTGTTTTTTCGTAATGGTAGGTGAATTTAGGGTCGATATTAGTAACATTCGGGGGCTGAGAAAGAATTTCTGTGCTGTGTACGTACATACTGTAAAAAACAGGCCAGCAGTCTTGGCACTAAGTGAAACCCAGGTAGGTGAAAATTCTGATTACTCCGAATTTAGCCTACCTGGTTATAGCTTTGTGCCTTTATTTTTCCTACACCACGGTCTCGCAATATATGTACGAAATGATGTGGCTTATCAGCTTCAACCACAATATGGCCCTTGTTTAAATACAAACTTTAACTTCATGTGGTTAAAATTCACCGTCAATAAGCACATCATACATACATGTTTCATTTATCGTAGCCCAAGTTTGGATAGTAATTCGACTTCTAATGAATTCGATGCGCTGTCCGATTCAATCCTGAGAATTGTTTCCCATTATCCGCACAGTGAAATCGTTGTTACGGGCGATTTCAATGTACACAATTCTTCGTGGCTACGCTATTCTGGTCAGACAACACCCGAAGGAAGGTATGTCGAGATTTTTGCTGAGTTAAACCACCTGACTCAGCTTGTTGACGAGCCTACTCGGATTCCTGACGTTGCAGGTCAAATCGCCAACACTCTAGACTTGTTCCTTACCTCTGACCCGAATAAATACACTATTAGTGTATTATCTCCTCTAGGCTCATCAGACCATTGTGTCATATCTGCGAATTTCTCGTGCCACCAAATCACAGTTAAAGAAAAAATCCCAAAGAGAACCGTTTGGCAATACGAGAAAGCCAACTGGGACGGTCTCAATAATTTCTTCAAGAGCTTTAACTGGTCACTATGCTTCCTCGATAGTGATGTTGATGCCAGTGCAGATATGATCACAAACTTGATTCTTTGTGGAATGAGAAATTTTATCCCGAATAGGGTGAAATCTATCAAACCCAAAGAAAACTCATGGTTTGATTCGAGCTGTAAAGAGGTTATTAGGGTTAGAGAAGTAAGCTTCCGATGTTATAAAGCCAACCCTACTGAGGAAAACCGGAAAAAGTTTCAACAAGCTAGAAAGACCTGTAACGTTCATATTCGAAGAACCAAATTCTTACATGATCAAAAACTACGGCAAAAAATACTACAATGTCCCAAAGGTAGTAAACATTTTTGGTCATTTGTAAAAAACATACGAAATACCACCTCGTCCTCGGTTCCAACGCTCGTCTTCAATGATACTCCTTTTGTCAGCTCGCAAGATAAAGCTAATTTGCTTGCAGCACAGTTTGCTGTTAATTCGACGCTGCCAGAAAGTGTTATGACTCCTCCTGTACTTGAGAGCGTAAATGATTTTATGGGACAAATCTTCTTTCGCACTCGTGCAGTTGCTAGAGTTCTAAAGGATCTCGATGTACACAAATCCGCTGGCCCGGATGGTATCCCTCCCATTGTTCTGAAGAGGTGTTCTTCAACGCTGGCAAAACCACTGCGTAAGCTTTTCCATCTTTCCTACTATACTGGTCTCTATCCGAGTGGATGGAAAACAGCATTTGTCCAGCCTGTCCCTAAAAAAGGCGTATCTTCTTCACCCTCTAACTATCGGCCAATTGCACTTACGTCCCTTCTTTCCAAGGTCATGGAAACGCTGATTAATTTCCAGCTCAAGAAATATCTCGAGGAACGAAAGCTCCTTAATGACCGGCAGTACGGCTTTCGTAGCAATAGGTCCACTGGTGATCTGATGGTATATCTCACCGAACAGTGGAACAAATCTTTACATCGTTTTGGAGAAAGTAAGATTATTGCACTTGATATTTCAAAAGCGTTTGATAGAGTTTGGCATCAAGCTCTCTTATCGAAAATGCGCGCATTTGGTTTCGATAAACCTCTTCTTCGTTGGATTAGAAATTACCTTTCGGACCGTTCAATACAAGTTGTATTGGACGGTTTCAAGTCTGAAATCCACAAAATAAATGCTGGTGTGCCCCAGGGCTCCGTTTTGTCTCCGACTCTCTTGCTTATTTTTATAAATGATCTTTTGTCTGAAACTTCTAATCCATTAAACTGTTTTGCTGACGATAGTACCCTCAGTTTCTCATATTCGTTTACAGATTCTCATCCATGTCCTTCGGATGTGGAACTTGAACGGCAGCGTATGATAAGCTCACTAAATTCTGATCTCGACAGCATTGTCCAATGGGGAATCAAAAACCGCGTAGAATTTAATGCTTCAAAAACTCAATGCTGTCTCCTGTCGTTAAAGCGAAACCCACCCCCAATGCCGCTATCCATGGACGGCACTTGCATCGAGGAAACCGAACAGCTCTCAGTTCTCGGTATGTGTGTCACAGACCACTTTTTGTGGAATGACCACATATTTGATGTCGCTAAAAACGCTGCTAAGTGTTTAGGTTTTCTCCGTAGATGCAAGAAGTTTTTTTCCCCTTCTGATCTGGCTGTGATCTACAAAGCCTTTATTCGTCCAAAACTTGAGTACAATTCTCATGTTTGGGCAGGAGCTCCAAGAACTCACTTAAGTTTGTTGGACAGAATTCAAAAGAGAGCTTTAAAAATGATAGGCGAAAGATCTATAACAGAAACAATTACATCTCTCGAACACCGCCGTAATGTTTCGTGTCTTTGTCTATTTTATCGCTATTATTATAATCAGTGTTCTAGTGAAATAGCCAGTTGCATTCCCCCCTTAAAAAATTCAACCGTAATACTCGCGCTTCTAGGAATGCCCATCAGTTCACCCTCGAGCCCAACTTCGGACGTACTGTAATGTACAGAGATTCTTTCTTCAGTCGCACCACACGAATGTGGAATGCTTTACCTGACTCGACTTTCCCCTCCCATTACGATGTGCAAACGTTCAAAACCAATGTGCATCGGTATCTCCTTCTAAATCCTCTCCTACTTACCTAATCGCTCGTGCTGTGTTAAAAACATTTTAAGGGTAGCCATAACCCCTTTTGCGCGCGTGGAATATAAAAAAAAAAAAAGCTATAAAGCTATAACTGGCCCCTAAGCCTAGCAAGCTGCAACCTAAAAACCCTATACCCCAATGGAAGACCTATAATAATCGAAAAGAATAAGGATTTGCCGGACCTTCTGCAGTTTATACCGCCAATACATCACAATTTTTAGACTGATCTTATAAATAATACTTCTAATGCAAGAACCACAAAGGCTTTTATGGCTCCTTACACTTCTGAAAGTGAATACAAATGTTAAATCTCAACTTGATTTACAAAAAACTTTATTAAAAAATAAAATAAAAAGAAATAAATACAAAAACTTATTTTATTTACAAATCTTTGGTCTATCATTACCGATTTTTATTTTTTTTTTTACATTTTTCGTCTGTGCAATAGTGGCCTATCTGACTTTAAAATCAATTTTAACGGTATTTTAAAGGATGATGGACACTAAATCAAAACCATGTTATTTTTTGATCATATTGCAAAAAGAAAATCAAAGCTATGATTCTTTGTTTTCAAACAACAATTGCTCGAAAATATCCTGTTTCTACTGAAAATAATGAAAAATGCAGTTAGGCCACTATTGCTCTCACAGCCTCATATGACTTTAAAAATTTCAAATCTTATGATTAGATTAGATTAGATTGATTATGACTTTATTTTTTTCAATTATTACAAAGTACAATATTTGTTGATTTAAAAATTTACAAAAACATGTCTGCCGGAAAAATTCAAAATAAATGAATACAAAAATACAAAAGGGAGAAAAATATTCATATAAATAATTTAAATATATGTATGTGCATAATGTATATACAAAATTATTTAAAATCAAAGATAATACATATTATAATAATGTGACTTTAAGTTGAGTCAAAACAAACAAAATCAATTTACCAAAAAAGATTAATAAATATGCACAAAATAATATTTGTAGCAAAAAAGAGAATTTTATGCTAAAGTTTTAATCAAAAACAAATTACGTTTCAAAATATAGCTTTATAATAAATATGTGACTTTTAGTTTAGTCAAAACAAAAAAAACTAAGAACATTTTGAACTTTTAGTTTAGCTAAAACAAAAATAATCGAGTTACTACTCTTTAGGTTTATTAAGTATAAATAAAAATGGATAAAGAACTGCACATTTTAATATTTATTTTGGGTAGTGGCCTTTAGTTTGGCTAAAAAGAAAACAGAATTATAATCATATTTGGTTATAACTCAAAACATACTCAAATATTCATTTCGAAAATGTTTTGCATGTGTGACATAGCGTATGAGCGATTTTCATCCCTGTTCCCCATTTAAAACTCTGACACATTCTGTTAACGAAAGAAAACTGGAGCAGAAATGAAGTCTTCGGATTTCCTGTAGGATTGGACATATGGCTACAAAATGTAAAACATCCTCATTCTGATCAAAGTTGCACAGTGAACATACAGAATTTAAATCAGTTCTATGCGGTCTATAGTTCAAATCAAGCATTTCGGTTCTAACTTTAAAAATTAGACTCATCTCAGATACTGTGAATTCTTCTCTAAAATAGTTTTTTTTCACCAAGTTTGAGATTAAGCTGTTTGTAAATACTTCGTGATATTGATTCTGTCCCTCGAACAAGACACTTCTGGTACATTGAATCATCGAAAACAGATATACATTCGTATAGTGAATTCTTCTACATTGTCCACTGTCAATGAAATTGCAAAGCTATGTGTTATAGAAAGATCATACCAGTTTTTGATTGGACTATAACCGGATCTAAAGCAAATCATAAGGATCCGTTTTTGTAGGTTTTCGTCAGATGTCTTTATTACTTTGACCTTATGAAATCAAAGAGAATTGTTATAGTAACTCAATTCAACAAATGAGAGTAAAGCATCTCAACATAAAAGAAAAACATGTAAAGACATATTCAGAAATTCAGAACCACTTACCAGCGTTACCTCTGATAATTTAAAAAGAAGTCAAAAACAGGAGTCCTGGTCGAAAAAAAAGAGTACCCCATAAAATTGTAATAAAACACCATTATGTATTCTTAAACGTTTTAATTAAAAAAGTTTCTTAAAAGTAAACATAATTGTTAGAAACTTCTTCTTTTCTAAATTTTAGAATTAAATTTGAGTCTGGAGTCCAGTCCTCAACTGGCTCATCCTTCAGCAAATTTAATGCAGAAAGCATTGAGTTACGAGTGTCTTCCTTAAGGCGTAGGCGGTTGGTAACTTTGTTTTTAATTAAAGCTAGTTTGGAAAAAAATTCTTTCAGCGCAACGCTGCTATTGGGCAAAGTAAGTATTTTTATAACAAATTCATATAATATAGGTGTATGAACGTTGTTCGTACACGGAACAACGAAAATGTAAATGATAAAACACTAACAATGAACTAAGAATGGATGAAGAATGTGCAAATTCGAATCAGGCCAGACATTTCGGCGTCCGTTGTTCATTTTTACCCGAAAAATGTGTGTTTTAATGCGAAAACTGTTTAAATGAACATTGTTTTGCATAAATAAAATAAATCGGGTGGCACAACGGCTCATGAAGAAGCAGGGCCTAGTGACTAACAACTCGCAAACATTCCTGTGTGCGCCTTTCGACAGGAATGGAAGGGACCTACAATTTTATGCCGAATCCGAACGGCTAGACGAGAAGCACTTATTCGTGACAAGTGATACTCTTGGAGGATTTGTCAACTCCTCGCAAGAGGCAGTAGCCCTGAAAAAAAACTTTTTAGTTTTTTAGGTGGACGAGGCTGGGAAGCGATCCCAGACCTCCAGCGTGACAGTCGAACGACATTGTTTTGCAGTGTCGTGCAATTTGTAGGGACATTTTCGAAGTTTTTTTAATCATTGAATCTTGAATGTCACTAGGAGCCTAGGTATATTAATAAACAATTTTTGAAATAGGTTTTAACTTTCTAATATAAATGATTTCTTCGTTGTTCAGAGAACACCGCACAACGTACACCGTATGAAGAACGAAAGTCTTAAGCCAGCTTAAGATATATGGCAGGGAATGGAGGTTAACTTAATTGACGCTGTTTAATGAATCTTGAATTTTTAAAATTTGTTCGATTCCTTTTACCGAACTACCTTCGACTTGAGCTCTTTAAATAAAATGTGGTTGGAAACGTTGTTTTAATAAATCAACAACACCATTCCTTACACCCATCATCACGGACGCATTATCCGCTGCAAAATCAATAAAATTTTTATATGGAATTTGGTTTTCATCTAGAGCATCAAGCAAGCATTTAAAATTTGCTTCACCTGTTCCATTTTCCGGTTCTATAGGTTAAAAAAAAAAGATCTCGTGTCTTACCTACATTCCTGTCATATAATCTAGTTATCACTTAACATTTTTCTGTTGTGATGTCGGTAATTTAATCATTTATAAAACTGAATTCACTGATTTTGGGTAGGTATCTGCGAAATATGCAACACATATGTATATTGAAAGATTACATGAATCATGAATAAGAATTAAGCTTAGCGGAAAGAGTCGACAAATGACAGATTTCATTTTGAAAGTATTCAGCGAATATCGTGCAATTACAAAAAAGAGTCCCAAATGTTCAAAAGGAGGCAAATTGCGATGATTATTAAAAAACTAAAAAGTATTTTTTCAGGGCTACTGCCTCTTGCGAGGAATTGACAAATCCTCCAAGAGTATCACTTGTCACGAATAAGTGCTTCTCTTCTAGCCGTTCGGATTCGGCATAAAATTGTAGGTCCCTTCCATTCCGAAAAAGAGTCAAAATTACTCTAAAGAGTCCCAAAGGTAACGCTGCCACTTACTTTTACCAAAGAAATAAAACACACCATTAAAGCCACAGACAATAGACTAATTAAAAGTAAAATTTACAGATACCCATATATTCATAAAATCGAAATACAGAAACGAATTCAAGATATGTTAGAAAACAATATAATCCAACCAAGCTCTAGCCCTTACAATAGTCCCAAAGAAACAAGATCGGGGAAACCAAGTGGAGATGGGTTATCGGTTATAGGAATATTGATGAAATATTAGACAAATTGGGAAAAAGCAATTACTTTTCAACAATTTAAGGAGTGGATTCCATAACATAGAGATGGATGAAGCAGACGTAGAAAAAACTGCATTCTCTGATGGTGACGCCGGACACAACGAAAAATTTATAGGTACGCAATCAATAGAGATACAAGATATAACCAACAACCACGGATATACCTATTAAACTTAGAGATAGGAAATAAATATTAAATTATTAAAGTTTTACATATAATAAATATTACCGAATATGAAGTAACCAAATTCCAAATCTAAAGAATATAGAAAAATTGGACCCTAAAGCAGATATTATAGGACCAATGCTTAGTACCTACTATAAAACATAATTTCAATCTTTTAGAGAATAAAATAAACTGGGGTTCTACGTTTTACCACATTACAACCAAGAGAGCACTGTTTAATATTTTTAGCCAGGGACTAAAGTTTATCGCTGGCACAATAGACAGCAAAGATGCGTCAGAAATAAAGAATATCATTTATGAAGATAACAAACAAATCAAGATAAACCAAGAAATGTCTGATCAAATAAAAAATATGACGAAACATATAACAACCCAACAATATAAAATAGAAACCTAATTAAATATAAGCAACTTAGCAATTTAGAAGAAGAAATGAGATAATACATGTCTACCAGCTCAATTATGATATTAATTTATTGAAAAAACCACATTGATAGTAATCATCAATGATGAAATAGATCAAGTCATAATGACAAGCAAATTACGTATTCTCACGAGAAACATCTTAACTCCTAATAGCCCGGGAGCCCGCGACATATTTTAGTCAGTTACTCCACCAAAGATAGTTTTGTTGGGATATGGTTAATTTGGTGTCATAATGAAGCCTAGTGAGAGTCAGCTGGCTGAGCACGGGTGGTTGTGGCTACAGCAGCCTCCCAAACATGTAAAAAACAGAGGGGTTGCGAATCCACCAATCCTGAAATCTGGTTATATAATAGTTAACACCTTATATTATGCAAAAACCAAAGTCAGCTGGGTGTATGCGGGTGAAAAGATCGTCTGCTGACGTAGTGAAGTATGCACGCATAGAACCACGATAAGAAGCCATGCTCACAATTCACTACGTCAGCTGACAGTCTTTCCACCCGCATACAGGCAGCAGACTTTTGTTTTTGCATAATATAAGGTGTTAACTATCATATAACTAAATTTCAGCTTCGGTGGTGGTAGAGTAAAGTCGGGTAATGTGGACCTGTCGGGTTATGTAGACCACAGGCTTTTGTCGCTTCTCTTAAATGGGATCGAGGCGAAAAGCGATTGAGCATGTGGGCAGACTGCTCAAACTTACCTCAGTGTAGTTTCAGCAGTCTATTGCCACGTATCGCCGAGTTATGCGAAGAAAAAAAAAAAATCGAAAGTGTTGATCATTTGTTTTGGTATGTGTTTTTCCTATTATCTTTAGGTTAATATATCCTTTTTATCCATTCCTTTTTGTAAAAATATAAAGGGAATATTTGTTTTAATGTTTGTTTTGACAATGCTCTATTAAAAGAGTTCCGTTTTGTTATTATATATTTTTTTTCTCCAAACCATATGATGCGGGTAATGTGGACCACTTAAGGGGAGGGTAATATGGACCAATGGTCCGTATCTCAGGAAATAAGAAGAAATTAGCCACAGAAGGCTCTTTAGACTCGGACATGGACCGCATAAGCTACCATAACGAGTCGGACACCGAAAATTGTCCACCACATTCCGTTACCGCCCATGACAAAAGAGATGCCGAATACATGTACTACGGTACCCTATACTCGGAAGATCGACCAGGCGAAGTATGGATCCAAAGCGTTGCGTGTCACATTTGGGCCCATGAACTTTGTCCTGGAAGCGAAAAACCACAATTTATCTGTAAATTTTGTTCCTCTAAGTGAATCCACAAAACAAAAACACTATTTATCTGTGAATTTTGTGCCTCGTATGTTCCTTTAAGTGGTAGTCCACATTACCCGCCTATTTTTTTGTTTACGTTTTTTACTTTTTTATTTTTGTTATTTTTTTTAAAAGTAAATTAAACTTTTTGTTGCTAGATTTATATTAACAATGAATGTATCTTATTTTGTAACTAAAAATCTTTAAAAAAAACTTTAACCGTTAACGTTTTATTAGCAAAAATAAGATTGGTGGTCCACATTACCCGACTTTATTCTATTACCTTTCTAAAGTTATTCGTCAAAACATGCATTATATGCGTGCAGTTTAAATCGTAATCTAGACTATGTGTATCACGAAATTTATTTATTGAGCGGATTTTATCAGATTTAAACCTTTATTTTATTGACTACACTCAAAGGGCTTTATAGTAAATATACAAATTAAATGAACACAAAATAAAAAAACCATTATATTCATTGAAATTTTAAAAAATTGCGTAGGAAAGACAAATTGGTAAAGCAAGAAATCAAATATCTTAAGGTTGGCCAAATTTATTCATTTTATTTTACTACGCAAATAAAGGCTGATATTTGTTCTAAAAATGAAACTATAAACTAATTCTCTCCAACAATTATTACTCGAGAAAATATTAACTATTGATATGTATCATCTTCAAAACAGTGTGTTTTGAATTCTTGCAAAACAAATTTTATCGTTCAGTTCAGAGTTTGATAGTTACAGATACATTGTTTGAAAAAACTTTGAGCTTTATACCGTAGTAGTTCTCAGAATTTTGCAATAAAAGCGATCAGCTGAATAAAAAAAATAAATACAAAATATAAATCTAATGCAACTTTTTTTTACCATGTTTTGGAGGCTGCTGTGTCCAAACCCAGCCATCCGCCAGCTGACTTTCACTAAGCTTCATTATAACGTCAAAAGATTAACATTTGTTCTATTGGTCACCAAAATCTGTCACGGGCTCCCTGACTATAAAGAAATAGACATGATTATTATGATAACGTTTTATAAAAACCAAATCGTGATCATTTTGTTGATTCCCCAGTTTACAGAAACAGACTTAACAGAAATACTAATTGAACCTATACCAAACAAACAAAACAAGTCTTTGCACACAAAAGAAAAAAAAACGTCTTGTAGATAAAAACAAAAATATATATTATAGTGCAGTTAAAGATGATCTTAAAACTAATTTAATAGAGATCGACGATAATTGTATTAAAAACATAATTAAAATGAAAGAAGCCAATGTGATATGCAGATTCAAAAAAAAAGGAAATAAGTGAAATTACTAAAGAATTAATTGTAACAAAAAATATTAAAAATACATATACATATTATTCAAAATTGTATTGATCAACAATTAATATTGAAGGAAATAAACTTATCATAATAGAAAATTGCAAAATAAATATCAACAACTTAATGTTTGAACATCTAGAAAAAAGGATTCATGATCACATAATATTACCAAAGAATATAAAGTTACCAAGAAGACGCATCGATCACATCAACACCTTGCGGATCATCATCGAACAGTGCGTTGAATATCGATCACCACTTCACCTGCTGTTCATCGATTTTGAAAAGGCGTTCGACAGTGTCAATAGAGAATTTATTTGGCTTGCTTTGCACAGGAGGGGCATCCCAGATAAATTGATTGCTATTATCAAGGCTACATATGATGGATCCAGGTGTCACGTTTTGCACAAAGGTAGGCTGTCAGAGGAGTTTGAAATCCAAAGTGGAGTTAGGCAAGGCTGTATACTGTCACCAATACTGTTTCTGTTGGTGATAAGTGACGTACTGCACGCAGCTTTGTCAAATGGAAATGGAGGAATTCAGTGGACTCTGCAATCTCACCTCAAACATCTGGACTACGCGGACGACGTATGCTTACTCTCTCATAGGATCATGGATCTCCATCAAATGACAACAAGGGTGGAGAGAGAAGCAGAAATCGTAGGGCTTAAGATCAACTCGGCAAAAACTAAAAGGATCAGCCTTGGAACTTCCTCATCAATCCAAGTAAATATTTCTGGACAACCGGTAGAGATGGTAGAGGATTTCCAATATCTTGGGAGTATTGTCTCTACGGGTGGCGGAACTGAACTGGACGTAAACAGCCGAATCAGAAAAGCAAAGGCTGCGTTCGGAATGCTGTCCAAAATATGGAGAAACAACTCTTTTAGCTTAAAGACCAAGCTACGACTGTTCCGCTCCAATGTTGAATCCGTTCTGCTTTACGGCTGCAGCACTTGGAAAGTCACTGAAACTGTCACTAGAAAGCTGCAAACCTTCGTTAATAGATGTCTACGAAACATCTTGAGGATTTTCTGCCCCAACCGTATCTCCAATGCCGAACTTCGTGCGAGAACGGGTCAGGAGCCCATAGACTCTATTATACGAAGAGAAAAGTGGCAGTGGATTTGCCATACGCTTCTAAAAGGCGATCAGTGCATTGCATCTCAAGCAATGCAGTGGAACCCGCTCACACAGGAGGGAAGACAAGTGGGCCGGCCTAGAAGTACATGGCGAAGAACGGTCGAACAGGAATCGGCACGACTGGGGAAAAGTTGGAGAGAGCTGAAATATATTTCAAGAAATCATACACGATGGCGCGTAGGTGTAGTGGAGGCCCTATGTCCCGTAAGGGAAACATCACGGACGTAATAGGTCCGAGGACCTAAGTAAGTAAGTAAGAAGACGCATCTCATACAAATTTTTGTACTGAACATTTTTATATGGCGAGATTTAATTTTGTTACCCGATTTCAGACCTTTTGCTTTTTATGGGCATTTCAATAATTCTCTCAGCGCTTTCACAATGCGATACCCAGTGTTGCCGCTGTGCTACTTTAGTCACATTTGGACCCTTTTTTTTGACCCGTGCGACCAGGAAACGACTTTTTCAAAAAGTGTCTTTTCTGAAATCGGGTGACTTTTTGGCCCCATCTCTAGAAAATTTCTCTTTTCGGTTGATAAAAACTTTTCTTTAACAGTCACAGAATTTCAATCTGTAAAACAGATTCAAGTTGGTTCGACTCGATGTATGTATATATATATAATATGTTTGGTTTTCCCTTCAACAAGATTTGTATCTTCTTTCTTTTTTTAATTATCAGAATTAGAAAGAGAAATGACAGAGATAGTTTCAAAAGCAATTCAAATACAAATATAAATAAAAGCCTAAGAGTTTGCATTATAAATAATGTGCAATAATTCCTTAAATTTACTTAATATTCTTATTTAAAGAAAATTCTGCAAATAGAATGTAAATTTATTTATTTTTTGTTTTTAACTTTGACTGTAAGTTGAATGAACACTGATCTCTTTGTTTAAGCTTATATTTAAGTTAATTTTAATTAACTTAACTTATTTATTCATTAAAAAGGGCACGGTAGTGCCCAACCAAGTTCTGGCACTACACCCTTTTTACAGGATCAAACTCAGGCGATTTTCGACCCCTCTCTAACTTCAGTACCAATAAAGTCAGACACTTCAAACTCACAGCATTTGCTAAGCTCACCAGGCTTAGGGAACTCACAAAATCATAAGGGGTTCACGAGATATAAGACTGCAAACACCGTAACTGACTGACTGACAGATCATCAAAATTATGGAGCCCTTCCCAATATCTTAGAAACTTGTAATTTCGCACAACGGTAGGTCCTGTGGTGTATACAAAGGACTGACTTAAATTGAGTCAGTAATCATTAAATAACAGATTTTTCTGATAATTTTGAGGTTCTTCCTTATTACTCTACTTAAAATATTTAATATTTATAATTAATAAACTTAGAACTTAGCGTACTTTTAGAT
Organism: Melangyna quadrimaculata; assembly: GCA_949320155.1. Classification (NCBI taxonomy): domain Eukaryota; kingdom Metazoa; phylum Arthropoda; class Insecta; order Diptera; family Syrphidae; genus Melangyna; species Melangyna quadrimaculata. The sequence goes on from OX439486.1 coordinate 20,488,722, forward strand.
CTCATTACTTTTTACGGCTGCCTTTTTACGGAAAGGTTTTTGTATATAGAAGAACTTGGCTACTTTTTGAAACATTTATGTTTTTGTTGTGATAAAACTTAACGCTAATATGTTTTTTTTTTCGCAATTTATAAGGATTCCGTTTGATTTGGCTATATATTAAATAATTTTTCAAAGGCGACTTTTTTTTTCTCGGGACCCCTATTTTTGCGACTTTTTCAAATATCTCAGCGGTATTACTGGAGATACCATACACAGTGATACAGCCTGCTTTTTCGTCCTTATTATACGTACCCATCTCCATATAAACTCATTTCTCACATATGTATACAACAAAAGATATATAAAATCTGAGTAGGTATAAACTCAACACACCAAATTCTGTATCTGTACTCTGTGTCTGTACCGTATATTATCTTGCTTCTTATTCTGGATGATCGATGCATGCAGGCAAAAGAAAACGAGGCAAGCCAACAAATTTCATTCGCTTCGTTGATGCGCAAGTTATAAACACTCAACTGTACCTCAAACAGGAAATAAGAGGAAATAATAAAATAAATAAGATCGCTAATGATCTACAAACATCCTAGTAAAGATTACCACAGGTAACAAGATAAAATACATAACAGACATTTTATGATCAACCAATCAAGATGATAATAACAAAACAAGATAAAATAAAATAAAATACATAACAGATATTTTATGACCAACCAAATAACAAAATAAGATAAAGATACAAAAAGTAATTAACCAACACTACCATAAACCCTGAGGACAAGAAAACCAACTCATCAGGATAACGATATAAATAGATTCAACACGGAAGGAATTTCCAGTAGTTGCAGAGTAGTATGTAAGAACTATGTATGTAAAAACTATTGAAATATTTTATTTGTTGAAAAGAAAATAAAGTTAACATTTAAAAATATATTTTTTTGAAGTAACCTTTTTTATTTCCGACGGATAAATATAATTGGGGGCTCAACCGGGATAGCTCATTATTAACGTAAAAAGTGAAAGTGAATAAAATAGTCAAATTTGCATAAGTACTTGTAAATACAATTAAGGCTTAAAAACTTTCAAAGTGAAATTGAAGCTATCAGCCAAATTTGTTTATAAATAGGAGAAAAACAAAGTATCCTGAAAGTGTAATCAATTGTGAACTAAAATGAAGAAACCAGCAAAGCAATTCCCGTTCGCTCTATAAAGCCAGTATCCAGCAACAGATTGGAGAACAGCATTCTAAGAAGCAGAGAAAATTATTGGAAAATTATCGTAAGAAATTATTTTTAAGAAGTGAAATAAAAATTGTTAAAATGACTACAACAACTATAGATATAAAACAAATAATTGAATAAGCTATTGAACAGGCTACTGCTCAACAGCAGAATCAAATAGATGAATTAACAAAAACATTAGGAAATTTAACAGTTCCAAATAATGTAACAGACTATAAAAAACAAACGATAGATCCACAAATACAAGACAATGAAAGTCTTGACATTATTTAAAGTTTACCAACTTTCGAAGGTAGCAATGAGGGATATGTGAGTTGGCGAGAATCTTGTCAAAATAGTATGAGTCTCTACACTCCTGGAAGTAGACGATATTTTGCTGCTTTAAGCATAATGAGAAATACAATAGTTGGTCATGCAAATTCAGTTCTTACCAGTCATGGTACGGTACTTAACCTTGAAGCCATTTTAAGTAGATTAGACTTCGCCTACGCGGATAAAAGACCAATACATGTTTTAAATCATGAATTAAGTATGATAACACAGGGCAGAAAAACGTTAATAGAATTCTATAATGAAGTTACGGAAAAATTAACATTAATAATAAATAAAGTTATAATGACATATGGTACTTATAGTGAAACCACTGAGAAATTCAATGAATCATATAGAAAAAATGCATTAATAGCATTTATAAATGGTCTTCATCAGCCAATGTCTGATACGGTATTTAGTATGAAACCTGAAGATTTGCCCAATGCATTAGCCCAGGCTCAGGAGTTAGAAAGCAACAAAACAAGAAGTAAATTTCTGAATCAATACAATCAAAGAAATAATATTAGAAACAAAACATACGGTAATACATTAAGATACCAACAAAAACCCCAAAATGGTTATCAACAAACAAATAGGGCTAGCCACCAGAGTCCAGATCCAATGGAATTATGATCTTCAGCGTATAGAAAAGTAACTCCACAGGAAATGCAAAGGTTTAGACAGGTACATAATAATCAAAATAATCCATTTAGGAATACTTACAATCAATTTAATCAAAATAGGAATTTTAATAGAAATTTCAGTCAGAATAATAATCAAAATAATAATATTAAAAGAGAAAGAGAACAAAGTGTTCAATTAAGCTCCTAACCACCAAACAAAGTAAGGATAAACAACATTCAAGAGAATCATTTTTTAGATGGAACGTGGGATTACCCCACATATACAGAAGAATAAATAGCAAATGGTTAAAAATATTAATAGATACTGGAGCAACATCTTGTTACACGTCTCCAAAAATATTTAGTGATAAGAAAACATTGGAAATTAATAAAAGAGTAAAAACCGTGAATGGGTTTACAATTATTAAATATTATTATGAAATATATATTTTTAATAGAGTGGTTCGATTTTACGAAATTGAGAACCTAGAAGCAGATTGCTTGATAGGTTACAATCTTTTGCGAAGTGCAAATATAAATTTAAATTTAGAAAGAAATTTATTGATATACAATAATAAAGCAGAAAGGATGTTCATGGATGGCGAACCATTGCGATGGGAGAGTAATATAACACAAACAGGAAATGAAATTAAAGTTACCTTAGAGTCATCAAGTACGACTGACTCACGTTCTATTTACAGTCTCGAACCACGCCTTAATAACCAAGTAATCGAAAAAGTACAATCAGATCAAAACGTTGATATTCTGAATAAACAAGTTCGTTCCGTTATCGAAAAAATACATTCAAAAATAAATATTACATTACCATTCCGTACAGATGTGGTGGCAGAAATAAAAATTAATATAGAATCAGCAATATGGACAAAACAGTATCCATATCCATTAAGTGCTTCAGAATTTATAAACAAGGAAATAAGTAAAATGCTAAAAGATAATATAATTAGGCCAAGTAAAAGTCCATATTCAATTCCAGTTTGGGTAGTACCAAAAAAGGGTTCAACGAAGATGGAACACTTAAGAGCAGGTTAGTCATCGACTTTAAGAAACTCAATGAACACACTATAAGTGACAAATATCCAATCGCAGACACAAATGTTATTTTAAGCAATTTGGGAAAATCTAAATACTTTTCAACGATAGATTTAGAAAGTGGATTTCATCAGATATTAATGAAAGAATCTGATATTCAAAAGACATCATTTTCCGTGAATAATGGTAAATACGAATATATACGCTTGCCTTTTGGCCTAAAGAACGCACCTTCTATATTCCAAAGAGCTATGGATGATATTCTTAAGCCATACATCGGAAAATTCTGTCATGTATACATTGACGACATTATAGTTTCTTCAAAAAATATCGAAGAACATACTCAACAACTGAATGAAATAATAAAAATATTGAAAGAAGCAAATATGAAAATATCATTATACAAATCTAAATTCTATCAAACAGAGGTGGAATTTTTGGGATATGTTATCAGTGAGAATATAATTACTACCGACCCCAAGAAAATTACCACAATTAAAGAATATCCAGAACCAGAAACCCTTAGACAATTAAGAAGCTTCTTAGGAATGACAGGGTACTATCGTAAATTTATACAAAACTATGCTCAGATAACTAAACCCTTAACAATTCATTTAAATGGTGAAAATAGGAAGATATCAAAGAACCAGAGTAAGAAATGTAATATTAACATTGGAAATGAGGGTAGAAAAGCATTTAATAAAATAAAAGAATATTTAGTCGAAAATGTAAGGTTGACACAACCAGATTTTAAGAAAAAATTTATATTAACTACTGATGCCAGTAATGATGCAATCGGAGGGGTATTGTCACAAGACGACAAACCAATTATATTCATTTCAAAAACGCTGTATTAAAGCAGAATAAAACATAATAGATGATAAGCAGACAGTGCTAGAAGCAGCACATAAATATAACGAAACAGTTCACTCTGTAACAGGCCTAAAACCCCAGGAAGTGTTATTCAACAAGGTAAAACACAATCTTAGGGAGATTTTGAAAGAAAAACAATTCAAAATGTTAAAGACACATAATGAAAATCGTGAAAGTAGAGAGTTTGAGAAAAACGAAATAGTTTATGTGAAAAACCACGACACTGAAAGAAATAAATTAAAAAAGAGGTTTAATCGTACCAAAGTAATAGATGATAAAAAAGATCAAATATTAACTAACAAAGGTAAAATGAATAAAGATAATATTAAATCGTAGATTTTTATTCTTTGCAGGAAATGGACTTCATAAAACATATTATTATTTTTATAACAATAAGAAATATTATTTTAATAAGATCAGATGTAATAGATTATTCTAGGAGTGAATATTTACTTATAGAAAATGGTAATACAGCAGTTTATAAAGAATATGGAACGTTATTCCACATGACAAACATTACTTATATTAATGAAATCATAGCGGAATTAGAAAAAGAATCAAACGTAGAAAACTAAAAGTATGATTTCACCACCTTAAATTTAGACGAAAACGCAGAAATAATGTCAGAAATAACCTTAATGAGGACATTAATAGATGAAGTTAGAATTACCAGGTTCAAAAGAGCAATCAATACTATAGGAAGGATACTTAGTTGGATATCAGGAGTACCTGACCATGATGATCATTTACTAGTAGAAAACAAATTAAATGAATTAATTTATAATAATAATAAACAAGCAACTACCAATTCACAGATCTTTCAAGCTATCCAAGAAATTACTAAAGTTTTAAATACTGAAAAAATACATTAAAAATAAGAAGATTACAAGAAAGAAACAAATTAATAATACTAGAGTTACAAAACCTTATTGAAACTATTGCTTTAAGCAAAGCTCAAGTTTTAAACCCAATCATATTAAATAAAAAAGATATTCAAAAAATAACAAATAATGAACATGGAACTATGTCAATATCCGATCTTTTAGATGTTAGTGATTTTAAGATTGTTCAAACTAAAGATGTCATAATAATATTAATAAAATACCCAATCATTTATAAAAATTGTAAAATATTTGAAACAAGAGCAATCGAACAAAATAAAGAAAAAATAATAATTGATAAGAATATAGCAAAATGCAATGAATCATTTTACAATATTAAGGACTGTAAACAAGAAATAAATTTATATATTTGCAAAATAAATTATGAAAAATCATGTCTTTCAGATTTATTAAATATTCTTACCAAACGCAATAAAACAAATGAAATTCAAAAATAATTTGAAATTATAAAAGATGGAGCAATTTTATTAAAAAATAACCACACTGTAAATAATGATAAAATTAATGGTATTTATTTATTAACATTTAACGAAACTGTTAATATAGATAATAAAAACTATACAAACCCTACTCAAAAAATACTTAGCTTTATAAAAACACATGCCATAAATGACTATGTTGTTGAGTCATACATAATAGACCCAAATACTGAGCTAAAATTTAAGTTTGAGAATATTGACACATTAAGTTACTTAAATATAACAAAATCCAAGTCAGTTATTGGAATAAGTACTATAAGTATAATTATTGTAATTATTATTATATTAACCTTATTTTTTAAGAAAAAAGAAGTCAAAATCAACAACAATATACCGATGGAACATATAATCGAACCAACGGCTTACTTCAGAAGGCTTACTTCAGAAGCATATTGATGAATCGGGGCGATTCATTTTGAGCGATGGGGGAGAGTTATAAACACTCAACTGTACCTCAAACAGGAAATAAGAGGAAATAATAAAATAAATAAGATCGCTAATGATCTACAAACATCCTAGTGAAGATTACCACAGGTAACAAGATAAAATACAAAACAGACATTTTATGATCAACCAATCAAGATGATAACAACAAAACAAGATAAAATAAAACACATAACAGATATTTTATGACCAACCAAATAACAAAATAAGATAAAGATACAAAAAGTAATTAACCAACACTACCATAAACCCTGAGGACAAGAAAACCAACTCATCAGGATAACGATATAAATAGATTCAACACGGAAGGAATTTCCCGTAGTTGCAGAGTAGTATGTTAGAACTATGTATGTAAAAACTATTGAAATATTTTATTTGTTGAAAAGAAAATAAAGTTAACATTTATTATATTGAGTACAAAAAATAATGCAAGATCGGGTATAAAATGTTATTGCGGGATGCAATATTTCAAGAAGGCTGAATCCAGAAGCCAAAATGTTTAAATTTCCTCTTCTAGATTCTTCTTCTAGATGGGTCAAATTTGGAGAGAAAAATGCGGAATCACTGAAAATAATTACAACAAAAAAATATTTATTTGTGACCGCCACTTTTTTTCTGGGGACATTGGAAAAAAAGTTAAAGAACGGGGCCGTAACAATAATGAATTTAAATGTTCCTGATGACCCAGGAGTTTGAAATACCACCTCTTAATTATTTTAGTTAAGAAGAATTACCTAGAAGAAGGAATTCTTTCGAGAGTAATATGTCGCTAGAAGTTGTTTGCACATATTGTGAAAAACATTATAAATTAACGGCGCGGCGGCGTTTTACAGGAAAAAAAAAATATTTTTCTCAAAACAAAATAGAAAATTAAGAAATTAACTAAAAGGAACTCTGAAAGAGAATATCAAAATTAAAAAAAAGGATACTAAAAATTCAAATAAAATTAATAAAATTAAAACTAAAATTAACTCTTTGATTATAAGTGAGAAATCTAAAATATTTTGCAAGTTATTATTAAATAAACGACCAAAAGAATACAGCAAAGAAGTGAAATGGTTTGCACAAAATATTTTTTATGTTTCTCAATCTACTTATTAATTTTTGAGAAATAAGTTGTATTTGAATATCAATATGCCTCCACATTACATCGATGGGCCCCCATAAAATTTCTTCATCCTGGATTCATTAATAACGCTTTTGAGGAATTGAAAATAAAATTGTATGTATAGATGAAAGGGATAAAAAAAACGTTTTCTTAATATTTGACGAAATTGCAATTAACAGAGAATTAAGATACAACTCGAATTTAAATTTAAGCCTTAACTACATTCAACACACTTTTGTACAAAAGTGAAAAAATGTTTTGTCTTTTTCCAACATGCTAGCCAATCCTATCTCGTATCTCAAATTTTACAAAAGTAAAAGTTAGAGCTCTCTTAACTTTTACTTTTGTACAAAAGTAAAACACCAATACATTCATAAGAAACAGTTTTGAAAACGACTAATAGGATGTCACTGGCTGTAGGGAAATTTTAGGGGAACAAACCATGCACACCTTATCTTGAACAGCTGAAAGCTGACCTTTTTTTTGTTCAAGAGAAAAAATGTACAATGTGCAAAATAATGTACACTCCCGAATAGTTGGCTTATAATTGTTCAGATATATTAGGACGATTTTATTTTAAAGAAAGACAAATTAAAATAGATATTTTGTAAAATAAAAATCGAATACCTAGCGTAACAAATTGTTTTCTAGTTTTTTTTTTTTTTTGACAAATGTCAGAAACTCTAAGCATTAAACACAATTTAAGTTCAATTTTTCGCAAACAGATGACGCTAGAGTATGTGTGTAAATTCTCACTTCTCTACTTTTGTACAAAAGTAGGTCTATGTAGTTAAGCCTTTAGTCGATGGTTTTGAAGATTTAGACTACAAGCGAAATTCAAATTTTGGTAAGCAGGTTTGTGTGTTTATGGTTAGAGGATTATTTTCTAACTGGACATTTATTTTTAATTAGTTTGCTACAGAAAAAGGTTTATCAGGTCAAGATTTAAAAAAGTAATATTGGAAAACATAAAAATTCTTTCTTAATGCATATAACCTCTTAGGAGTTCGGATGTGGAGCCATACTTTTCAATTGATAACAGAAATATAATTTGAAATATAATTTGACTTTCCACATCTAATTAAATCTCTTCGTAACTGTTTAATAAACTCAGATCTTAATACCCCTGATGGCTTGGTGAGTTTTGAAGTTGTGAAAGAGCTTTGGCAGTTAGAGCAAAACCGCAAAAAGAGAATGTGCCCCAAGTTAACAAATCAACATGTGTTTCCCACTGATTTCGATAAAATTAGGGTTAAACTTGAAACAGAACTGTTAAAGCTGGAATTCATACCATCGTGGATAGTTATGGTTTTAAGAACTGCCCAAAAGAAGTTGCACTTTCCACATAATTTTTTTTTGGAAAAATTGATCAGCTTTTTGATTGTATGAATAGTGGTTCTCTGAATTCTGACAATTTTTATAGATCAGCTCTTCAAAAAAATAATTGTGCGCACGAGTTCCTAAAATCTTTCGAAAGTTATATTGCTCAAGTATCGTTATTAAACCAATCAAAAACTGTTTATTTTTTGAAAGGCATTGAACAAAATATAAACGGAGTACTACAACTTGCTAAAGATTTATTTAAAAATGATTCCGATGGAGTATTTTTTCTACTGACCAAGCGGTTAAATCATGATTCACTTGAAAATTTGTTTTCAGTTATCAGGCAAAAGGGGGAAAATAATCAGAACCCTTCTTTATATGAATTTAATGTTATCATTGCAAACGTGATGGCCACTCATATAATTCAATCAAGTTCCTTAAGCAATTGCGAAGGGGACAATGATCTCATGCTAAACAATATTGAATTTAATGGAAAATTTATCTGCGTCCATCTCAACTTCTCAAAATGAGCAACAAGGAATTTACCTGACGTCGATGTTCTTGATCAATATCCCGATTTTTTTATTGGTGATAATTTTGAAAATAATGATTTTGAAATGAATATTGATATAGTCTCGATGAGGTATTTCATAGGCTACGTTGTTTTTAAATTTGCCCCTAAAATAAATTGCGAAACATGCAATGTCAGAATTAAGAAAAGTGATGAAGTTGTCAGCTCTCCTTCAGAACGCAAATCGGATTTTGGTAACCTTAATGCGCCGTCGGATGAATTCTTTGAAATAGGTAAGAAGCATATTTTAGTATTTGATACTTGAAACAAAAAAATAAAACAACAAAAAACAAGAGAAACAAAAACAAAAAATAAAAAAACAAATAAGAAAAACACAAAAAAAAAAAAAAAACACAAAAATTAAAATAGAAAAAAAAAATAAAACAAGAAAACAAAAAAAAAAAAAACAACAAAAAAATAAGACAAAACAAAAAAAAAAAGAAGCGAAATCCCATCACGTCCACGTCGTTGGCTTTGGGTAACGCAATGTTTGGGAAAAAGTATTTTGGTTTGTGGTATTTTAATAATATACCATAAACGTTAATTAACGTTAACTATGAAGATCCAAGCCATAGAACTCAAGTTATGAAGCAGTTTTAACTTGATCCCATACAGTATGTGATTTTTTTTTTTTTTTGAAAAAGAAGACCTATTATATGACCATTTTTGACCATCCATTACCTATTTTTGACCACCCAGAGTTACCGCAAAAATCGATTTTGAAAAATGGGTGACCAAAAGAACGCTGCCCCCAAAAAATCTTTTTTTTTTCAAAATTGATAAAAAGTCTCTTTTTGAATAATATTGTCTACTCTTTAACTTTTTTTGACCACTCCTAAAAATTTCTTTTTTTGTATTTACAAAAGAAAATATTTTTTTTTGAATTTTGTCTCTTTTTTTATTTTAATTGCAAAATTTGAAAGATGATCACTGTGAAAAACACAATTATCTAAAACGATCACCCTTTTGAATTAATCTTAATTTTTGATGAGGGCACAATTTTTGATTTGCAAACATTTTTCTAACTTCAATTACCTACCTACCTACCTACATTAAATCATCAAAATCTGACTTAAAATACAAAATTAATGCTCTTCCACTTAATATCAAAAAAATCTTTTCTTCTTAACGTAAATTGGTACCTATGCAGATCGAAAAAATCTACTGGGCTCCGACACGTCTCGTTTTTGTTTCGTTGTTTTATTATTCTTTAGCAAAGAGCTTTCAGAATTGGATCTTATTTTCAGATGCAGATAATACATCTTGGTAACATTATATTCTTTGATATTACCTTACCTTCTTACATAAATCAGTAGTAGCCCGTAGCGTAATGGTTAGTGCGTTCGACTGTCACGCTGGAGGTCTGGGATCGCTTCCCAGCCTCGTCCACCTAAAAACTAAAAAGTTTTTTTTCAGGGCTACTGCCTCTTGCGAGAAATTGACAAATCCTCCAAGAGTATCACTTGTCACGAATAAGTGCTTCTCGTCTAGACGTTCGGATTCGGCATAAAATTGTAGGTCCCTTCCATTCCTGTCGAAAGGCGCACACAGGAATGGTTGCGAGTTGTTAGTCACTAGGCCCTGGTTCTTCACGAGCCGTCGCGCCACCCAATTTTTTTAAGCACAAACGGAATAAATATTATGAAATATGAACTTAATACCGCTAGAGAGATCTCGTCATTTAAAGTAACAATACCGCATTACTTATTTAATGTTTTAATCAATAGAAATTTTTGGTCTGAACATGATTTTATTCGACAGTTTGAACAGCGTCCTCGAAAACCTCAAAGACCTGTGAAGTTAAACCAACACTCATCCATTGAATCCAATCATCCAAAAAACGATTAAAATCAAAAAATATTTTAAATTTGTTCTACCTCAAGTCCACAACACTAGTGGCCTGAAATCTTAACAATTACTTATATAACAAATCTTTGTGCACTGATTATGATGTGATTATTTTGTCTCAAACGTATCTAAACGATTCTGTAGTGTTTATGACAGTGAAATATTAGCTATTTTAACATTTATCGTTGTTACAGAATGTAATAAACAGTAGTTCCTCTGTTGGAGGTGGAGTTTTAATTGTCATTCCATCATGTTTCCATTTCAAAAGCGTAAATCTTCCAAATTTCGCTTTAATTGAATTTATATGTTTGAAGCAATCATTATGAAACGCCAATTTTTGTTTACATGTTCTTATATCCCTCCACTTTCTACACAAAGTCTATACAATCTACACGCACATGCCATATCTCTTGCTAGTAAAAAGTTTTCTACTGCCAACTGTTTTATTCTTGGAAACATCAACTTATTTCGCGTTAATTGGATGTCGGATTGGATCCTTTTTGTCTCTCCTATTACTGTGGACTTAAGAGAAAAAGCTCTGGGAACTGAAAATTGTTTCACAGATGAATGCGCAAGTATTGGGCTGTATCAAACAAATCACATTCTAAATTCAAATGGGAAAGTCCTTGATTTGGTCTTCACAGATGTACCTGAATTTACCCCGGTTTATGCAGCCGATAACTTCCTCTTTGACAATTCGGTTGCTCATTCCCAACTAACAATTTTTCCTCTATAAGGTTCATTTTTTGAATTTCTATAAGTAATTATTTCTACAAGGCTTGTATTAAGTTTGGACATCGAAGTTGCAAATTTTCGAAGCTATATTTTTTAAAACAGCTTCCTTAAAACCTATTACAGGCAGAATCTATAATTGTCTGCAAGTCTGAATATTTACAATTTGGTTATAGTTTTCGTAAGGCTTCCCAGAAATTAGTTTTGAGAGGCATGTGAAATAAAAGCAAAGAAAAAGCTTTCACAAGGAAGCACTGCCAAGAGCAATTATATGTCTAATGGAAGCATAATTGTCAGTGCAATTCTGTCAGTTTATTTTGTTTGTGTAAGCCCCCTGCGCAAAAGCCCGATACAAGCATTATTTTGTGTACTGGTCGGCGCATGTATGTTTCTACTGCCGAGAGAGGGTTACCTCAGGTCAAATTATTCATGAAAATAAAAATAGGAAAAATTTTATCATTTTGAAAATTTTAATTAAACCGATTCATTGAGTAGGTATGGTCTAATATTAAATCGTTTATATTTTGCAAAACAAAAACGGAACAAACATTTATTTTCTGCAGTGATATAAATATGGTAGAAGAAAACAATTTAAATTCACTTGATTAAAAAAAAACGAAAAAAAATATATTTATTTTTTTTACATGAAACTATAATTATGTATATTCATAATTGCACTACAAATACAAGTTATTTATTTATATTTTATTAAAAATGATTTAACATAAACAGATAAACTTTCTTCATATTCGTGGTTTCTCTTATTTTTTTTAAATTTCTATAAAAAAATAATACCCAGTATCCCACCAATAAAATTGATTTCCTCAGAATTAAATTTGATCGAAGTGGTAACTCTGATTAAGCATGACGTCAAATTTTGGTTCTATAACCCAAACCCAGCAAACACAAGCCCGACACAAGCATAATAATTGTGTGAACTCTGTCAGACGCATGCGCGAGAAGCATTTTTTTCGATGAATTTGCCTCAGCGAAGTGATGGCAGCCTAAGTTGTTTCTATAAGACCTGTGAAGAGGTGGTTATGCAAACATAATTTTAATCATCCTCTCAGGCGCATGCGCGGAAAGTAATAATTCCGATTATTTGGTCCTAGCGAAGTGTTGCATACTCAATGTGAAAGCATTAAAAGCTTGTACTTCGCATGGAAAGTAGTATCGATGTGAAAATAAGCTTCTGCTGGCTGAATTATTCACAAACGAGGTGACCATAGTATAGTTTCTGTTTTATCGTTAAAAAATATTGTCACGTTAAGAAATTGGAATGTTTTCAAAAATTATCTTAGTATGAAGCTTTCATTTATCAGTAGTTTTTAATTACATTTTAAATTTTTTTTAATATCTATACTACATAATGTAGGTACTTTCAGTTGAAAAAACTTAATGATGGTCGTTATTGTTTATGTTTTTTATTTTGGTTAGTGTTTTTAAAAAAGATACAAATTAAAATTTTTAGTAAATGGTTTGTGTACAAAATGAAAAGTACATATTTTATGGAGCATAAAAGAGTTATTATATTTTTTGTCAAATCAAAGCCTTTCGTTCTTAAAAATAATCGATTTCAATGAAAAAAGAACTAACATATATTTCAAATTGTTGTCTCACAAAATGATGAGAAACATTAAAAATTAAAAAAAAAAAAATAACATTAAGTAAAAAAAACTCCCTTGCAAGCAACAGACGAATGGTCACCTGTATTTTTTAAATTAGTTCAATTCATCAGGAAGTCCCAAGGAAGTTTTTAGGAAGCCAATTTCGGTTTCAAGTGGTTCCAATTTCGCAATTATCTTTCATATGCCAGGCTAGCTCAATAATTAAGGTGCCCGACTTTCAAGCCAACCATCCTCGGTTCAAATCTCGCAAAATCCATCAAGTAAGTAATGTGCTTTTTTTTCAGATATAAATAATTATTGTGCATTAAGTTCCAGGAGAAAATCATTACTTGAATGAAAATAAAGGAGAAAATTTAGAAATAAAAATGAAGAATTTATTTTTATTTTGTTTGGCATTGTGCTTCGAAAAAGCTTCTCCTAGGCCTCGACAAGCCTTTCATAAGGGTTTTTAGATGTGCCAATCGAAACACTTGAACAAAACTACACTACTACATTTGCAATGTTTTGTTCCATAAGGCCTTAGCAAAATAAATTGACAACTTCCAACAAACCTGTAAACGATTGCTTAAAATCCTTTCGAGCTTCTCAATGTGGGCCAAATGTGTTTCTCTAAGGCCTTATAGAGTCAAATTTGCTGATTAGGAAATAACTTTTATAGGCCCTTACAGAAGTTAAATTGTTAGTTGGGTTCTGCGATTGACGTTCAATTTTGTTATTGATGGGTGCTCTAAAATTCTTCGTTTTACAGTGAAAGAGTTCCAGATTTTCGAAAAATTGAGGACGTAAGATTTCTTAATCTTTTGGATAATTATAACTGGAATAATATTTTCGAGAAACCGAGCTGTGCCTTATTTTACAATGTACTGAAAAACTGTATCTCTATGTGTTCCGTTAAAAAAAAAACTCCTCTGAAAGTGGGAGCCCAAGATGGTTTACAAAAGAAAGAAAAGAAATTGAGAAATACTAAAACCAAACTTTACAAGATCTTTTTAGCATCAAAATCTCTTATCACCAAATACTCTTCAGCTAGGAGACAACTGCATGTGAAAACGAGGTCAAGCTATCAACTTTACATCAGCAATCTTAAGGGTGCAATCCGTGATGACCCTAGGAAATTTTGGCATTTTGTAAACGTTAAAAGAAAGACGAATAGTTTTTCAGCTGTGATGACCTATAAGGATTTATCTTCTTATCATAATACAAGAATATGTTAAATGTTTTCGAACTTTTTCCAAGGCGTTTATAAAAAGCCAAATACCTGTGATAACACTTATGATAACATCTGTGATAAGAACTTTGATAACACTGGAACTATATATCAAACTTTTTCTAACTTGACGTTGCTAGACCAGTAATTGACGAAAATGATCTTATAGGCCATGTATCCAAGCTAAAAGATTCATCATCCTAAGGTAGTTTAATATGTGAGAGCGAGAAGACGTGTTATTCTGAGTTCCCCCCAAAATATTTATTTCTTATATTATTGTTGAGTTCTGTGACTGATATAAAAACTAACGCCAAGTTATAATTGAAACCTGACATAATTTGTGTTGCTAAATATTGTGTTTCCTAAAAATAAACCTGTACGTTTCAACGTGGAAAAAAAAATGTAATTGAATTAAAACTAAAATAACTATATCCACGGTACAAGAAAGTAACAGTCCCTCTCTTTAAACCCAAAATATGTCTCCAAAAACACGGAATCGCTTAAATTCTAATTCAGCAAATTCTAATCAAGCAAACTCTTCCTCTAATAAACTCTCCGGCAATAACTCTTCGCCCGATCTTACTGTGCAAAACCTTACAAAACAATTAAATAAACTAAGTGACAAAATTATCGCAGAAATATGCAATGTGCGGAGTGACTTTCTTTCTAAATTTGAAATTTTAGAACGAAACTGGCTTGAAAGATTTAATTTACTTCAACAACAAGTTGACAGTTTAACTGAAAAAATAAATCAAGTGGAAGTTACCGTTCCCCAACATAATATTCCCAACAACAACGAAGAAGTTCACTCTTAACGACAGCAAGTTGATCTCATTGAGCGAAAAGAGCTTGCATGTGATGCTGTTTTGTTTGGTGTACCAGTGATTCCCAACGAGAACATTGAACAATATAACGGGTGATTTTTTTGAGGTTAGGATTTTCATGCATTAGTATTTGACAGATCACGCGGGATTTCAGACATGGTGTCAAAGAGAAAGATGCTCAGTATGCTTTGACATTTCATCATGAATAGACTTACTAACGAGCAACGCTTGCAAATCATTGAATTTTATTACCAAAATCAGTGTTCGGTTCGAAATGTGTTTCGCGCTTTACGTCCGATTTATGGTCTACATAATCGACCAAGTGAGCAAACAATTAATGCGATTGTGACCAAGTTTCGCACTCAGTTTACTTTATTGGACATTAAACCAACCACACGAATGCGTACAGTGCGTACAGAAGAGAATATTGCGTCTGTTTCTGAGAGTGTTGCTGAAGACCGTGAAATGTCGATTCGTCGCCGTTCGCAGCAATTGGGTTTGTGTTATTCGACCACATGGAAGATTTTACGCAAAGATCTTGGTGTAAAACCGTATAAAATACAGCTCGTGCAAGAACTGAAGCCGAACGATCTGCCACAACGTCGAATTTTCAGTGAATGGGCCCTAGAAAAGTTGGCAGAAAATCCGCTTTTTTATCGACAAATTTTGTTCAGCGATGAGGCTCATTTCTGGTTGAATGGCTACGTAAATAAACAAAATTGCCGCATTTGGAGTGAAGAGCAACCAGAAGCCGTTCAAGAACTGCCCATGCATCCCGAAAAATGCACTGTTTGGTGTGGTTTGTACGCTGGGGGAATCATTGGACCGTATTTTTTCAAAGATGCTGTTGGACGCAACGTTACGGTGAATGGCGATCGCTATCGTTCAATGCTAACAAACTTTTTGTTGCCAAAAATGGAAGAACTGAACTTGGTTGACATGTGGTTTCAACAAGATGGCGCTACATGCCACACAGCTCGCGATTCTATGGCCATTTTGAGGGAAAACTTCGGAGAACAATTCATCTCAAGGAATGGACCGGTAAGTTGGCCACCAAGATCATGCGATTTGACGCCTTAAGACTATTTTTTGTGGGGCTACGTCAAGTCTAAAGTCTACACAAATAAGCCAGCAACTATTCCAGCTTTGGAAGACAACATTTCCGAAGAAATTCGGGCTATTCCGGCCGAAATGCTCGAAAAAGTTACCCAAAATTGGACTTTCCGAATGGACCACCTAAGACGCAGCCGCGGTCAACATTTAAATGAAATTATCTTCAAAAAGTAAATGTCATGAACCAATCTAACGTTTCAAATAAAGAATCGATGAGATTTTGCAAATTGTATGCGTTTTTTTTTTTAAAAAAGTTCTCAAGCTCTTTAAAAATCACCCTTTATTAACTCCCTATGCTCTTCATTTCAATGTGAGCCCACTACAAAAAATATTTTTCGTCCAAAACACATGAACCCTGATAACGTTCCAATCATCATAAAATTTAAATCCGTTAATGATAGATGTAAACATTGACTCTTCTAATCCTATATATTTGAATGAGAGTCTTACTAAAAAAAAATAGAATTCTCCTACGTCTCGCTACACAGCCAAAGAAAAAAAAAAAGAGCTTCACTCAGTGTTTACCATCTCTGGCTCTATTTATGTCAAACAGAAACTTGAACAAAACCCAATTTTAATCGAATACCCTGAAGATATTGCTGCTACCGTTGCTGCTGCTGCTGATGCCGCTGCTGCCATTGATGTTTCACCAAATTAACAATACTTAATTAATTTTTATACTTTATTATGTTCTTAATTGTACGTAGTTCATTTATTTATTTATTCTTTTAATTATTAACGAGCATAATTATTTATTTTATTACTGCTATACTATATTTTTTACTATATTTTTGTTTTATTATTTTCTCTTTTATTTTAATAGTTCTTTGTTTATTTTAATATTTTCCTTATCTTTTCTTTCTGTTTTTATTTAGTTTGCTTTCTTTGCACTTGTTAAGGAGATTATATTTTCGTCTCTCTTTTGGTTTAATAATTCTTTGATATTTTTTGTTTTCGTTTTTTGAAATTTTTTGAGAGATACATGAGTTACAACATTAAAATTAATTATTAAACTACCTACATACAAATTTATTTGTTGTTTTGTTTTGTCTTTGTTTAAAATGGACACTGCAAATGCATTTCAAGATAGACATTCTAATGGTGGCGCCGGGAATGAAAATATGCGCTTGATGTTAAATATTCTGTGTAATGTTTATAGTTGTTTACATATATGTCACTTTAACGCTCAGAGTCTTGTCAATAAAGTGGATGAATTCAGATGGATCTTTGAATGTAGTAAGCTTGACATTATATGTATTTCGGAAACTTGGCTAAATACAAACTATAATAGCACTTATTTTGCCTTGAATGGTTTCAACATGTATAGAGATGATCGACAAAATCGGCGGGGAGGTGGGGTTGCGATATATACAAAAAAATCACTGAAGACAAATCTTATTAAAACCTCTCACAGTGCTGAAACTTTTGAATGCGTCGCCATTGAAATTATCAACGGCGACGATAAATGCATAGTAATTTCGACTTATATTCCACCTGATGTGGCTAACTGCCAGTTGTTAGCCAATCTTCTTGACGATTTTAGTTTACTAAGTCCCAAAGTTATCATCTGCGGCGATATGAATATGAATTTGCTAAATCGGACAACATGTACTAGTTATATTGATATCGTTAATAATTTTAATATGCATCTCGCTAACACAGACAATCCCACTCATTATATGCCTGGTAAAATTCCAACTCTTATTGATGTTCTTCTAGTTAGTAATCCTTGCTTCCTTAAACATTACTCCCAGCTTTCCTTTCCTAGCTTCTCAAACCATGATCTGATATTTACTTCCCTTAATATTGCAACAACGCACAGAACTGAATCTTTTTCGTATCGTGACTTTAAAAGGGTAAGCCTAACAAGTCTCTTTAATGAATGTCTAACGCTTACCTGGGATCAAATATGTCATACGACGGATGTTAACATTCAAATCGAAATATTAAATAATTTTATAACATATCTGTTTGACAAATTTATTCCAGTTAGGCGTTTTGTTTCAAGATCGGGGAAGGCTCCTTGGTTGTCAAATGAGATAGAAGAAGCTATTTTTGAACGAGATAGACTGTATCGGCATTGGAGGAGATTCAAAATAAGCCTTCTATTCACAGAATTCAAAAGAGCGAGGAATAAGGTTTCTTTTATGATAAAAAGAGCAAAAAGAGTTTACTATTCAGATCAATTTGATTCAAATCGAACTTCCAAATTCCTTTGGAAACGAGTAAAGCAAATTGGACTAAGCAATAAAAACTCAGTGGTTAATACGAATGTTGACATCAATGACCTAAACCGGAAATTCACCCAGCTTACATCGGGTTTTCCAATGTCATCTGTAAACAGTTATTTTGTTCCCCAAAACAATTCTATAGATGCTTTTTATTTTTCTGCAGTTGATCTCCAATCAACAAGTAGAGCAATTTTATCAATAAAATCAAACTCTGTCGGCTTGGATGGAATCCATCCAAAATTTGTTAAGATGTTGCTTCCACATATTCTTCCTTACATTTCACACATATTTAATAACATTCTAATGAGTTCAGTCTTTCCCAGCCAATGGAAACAGGCTAAAATAACGCCAATCCCTAAAAACAGCAGTTGTACTGAATTTCGTCCGATTGCGATACTTCCGTTCTTGTCAAAAGCATTTGAATCCATGGTGGGAGAGCAAGTTAAGCGATTTGTAGAATCTTACAACTTTTAAACATCCCTACAATATGGTTTCCGATCCAACCACAGTTGTACAACAGCTCTAATTAAAATAACGGATGACATACGCCAGGCTATTGACCGAGATGAGGTGACTCTAGTTACCCCTGTTGATGAAAGGCATTTGATTCGGTCAACCCAATCATACTTACCTCTAAGTTTATAAGATTTTTCAATTTTTCAAACCATTCAGCTAAGCTTATTAAGTCTTATCTATCTAATAGATTACAAGCTGTTTCACTGAACCAAATGACCTCTAACTTTCTAGAAACTAACATCGGTGTTCCTCAAGGTTCAGTACTTGATCCCCTCCTGTTTTCCATGTTCATTAATGATCTCCCTCTCATTCTTCGAAACTGCTTCTTTCACATATATGCTGATGACGTCCAGCTCTATATTTCATTCCCTATTGGTCTAATGGAAGATGCTGTTCAACGAATGAATGAAGATTTGATGGCTCTATCAGAATGGTCTAATATAAATGGACTCTTATTGAATTCTTCTAAAACTATAACCTTACAAATATATAAACATCCACTTAATACGTCCCTTCCACCTGTTTTACTAGATGGTGTTTCCGTTGAAGTAGTCCCTAAAGCCAAGCTTCTAGGTGTTAATATTAATAGAACTTTAACATGGAGTGACCACATTAACTCTTTAATTTCTAAAATATATGCTGCTTTACGTGGTCTTTCCATCTGTCGAGACATATTACCAACGGAAGTCAAATTGAAACTTGTGAGGGCTTTAATTGTACCTATTATCTCCTACGGTTGTGAGCTATTTGGAAGAACAGATGCGAATTCAATGCGCAAGCTCAATGTTGCATTCAATTCGGTTGCCAGATTTGTTTATGGGCTCCGGAGGTATGACCATATATCGACTTACTCTCGGCTGATATTAATTGTCAGCTTGAACAATATCTAAACTTCTCAATAAAACAACCTTCATATTTATTTAATAAAATCACATTTTCTCAATCCACACGTACACAAATGATAAGACCATACATTTACACATGCACTATAACTCAAAGGCAATTTTTTATACACGCAATACTTCTCTGGAACCAGCTACCAATTAACTTAAAAACTAATCTTAATAATAGAAATTTTTCCCAGTGTCTCTTTTCCCATTTTAGAAACTTGTGAAGTTTTGTTTCTCTCAAACTTTTTCTTTATCACTTGTTAATTTAAATGTAAAATATCTTGTTATTATTATCTACCGATTGTATTATACCATGCTTTTTGAAACTTTACTCAATGTTTAAATTATTTTTTAATTTTTCTAAATATGTTAATTTTTATCTTTTATTTTTTCTAAAATTATGTAATACTGTGCAGCCTTAAAGAATTATATTCTTATTGTACAGAAAATGTTCACTCAATAAATACAAATACAAAATACAAAATACAAATACCAGCCTTTATTGTTGGACGTTACATTTATGTTTTAGCTCGTCCCCTATGTTATCTTTTCAATTTATCGATTGAAACAGGTATTTTTCCAAATGTCTGAAAGTCATCATTTATTACGCCACTTTTTAAGAACGGAAACAAATGCAGTAGGTATATCCAACTATAGTGACATTGCCAAGTTATCATGTATATACCAAAATTGTTTGAAAAGATTTTCTCCGAAATAATTGAAAACAAAAAATATAAAAACGTGATTTCGCCCTATCAGCATGGATTTATGAAGAGTAAAGCTACTACAATCAATTTTATGGAGTTTTGTTCGGATGTTGTTGTAAAAAAAACGAAAATGGATTTCAAACTGACGTCGCATACTTGGATTTTTCAAAAGCATTCGACCGTGTGAATCATACGTAACTTCTTAAAAAGCTTATGAACTTCGGGCTGTAAAATCGGTTTTTAGATTGGCTGGAGTCATATATATGTTGTAGATCACAGTTCGTTTACTTTAAAAATAAAACATCAAAAAGAATAATGGTGCATTCCGGAGTTCCTCAAGGAAGCCATTTAGGTCCCTTTTTATTTTTATTATTTATTAATGATTAACATACTTCTATCCACTATTCACAACTACTTTTGTTCGCACATGACGCTAAGCTTCGATTATCCTACAAAAATAATAAGGAATCTGAATTACTGCAAAAAGATCTAAATACATGGGGGCGTATTCATAGTCATTTTAGAGTTGTGTCGAAGTTAAACATAGGATTAGTTAAATTTTCGGACGTTGATTCTATTTTTTTAAGTTTGTTATTTCAAAATATTTGAAGCTATTTGTGTAGTATACCAAGTTATACATACTTAATATAAAAATTAAATTATATTAAGTACATTTAAGTACGGCCGTCTGGCGAGAAATGACAACAAATTTAACATTTTTTTTTATCAAATTTTAAATAAGAAATATAATATTAATATAATAAAAAGAGTAGGTACTCGTAATTTTTACAAATATACATATAAAATGAAAAAGTGTGGATTTGAAATTTTGTAATTTAAAAATTTTCATTGATTACTCGTGTTCTATAATTGAGCGCTGAGTGGCAATAAGAATCAAGTTTCCCCCAATGTTCACTGTCGTTCAGTATACGTTTAACTTCTTCAATATTCATAGGATTGACTCCTTATTTCTTTCAAAATGGGACAGGAAATAAGAAAGTGCATCACGTTTTCGTTTTCCCTAGTGATGCATAGGCAGCAGGTAGGTGAAATATTCCCACGATGGGGCATATAATTAAGCTTGAGTAGTTGTCCTCTCACTCGGATTACCATAGAAATTTGTGCAGTACTGAGGTCAAGGTTCAGATAGTTAATCTGTTGGTGATCGAGTTGCCGATACAAAAACCGTGATGACGAAATTTCTGCTTGTGTAATATTTTCTATTTGTATTGCCTGTTTCACACCAAGAACGAGTTTTTGGGTTATGTTGGGTCAGGCAGGATGTTTTACTTTAGCTGCTACATTTGCCCAGTCCTTGTAAAACATTTGTTTCGCTCTAAGTGCCTTCCTGACGAGAACCTTGGTAGGTCGTTAATGGTCTGCCTCGTTAAGAACTTTGGTCACATAATTCATGCTGAGTTGGAGTGTAAAAACATGAAGAGGTGACATTCCGCTTTCAATTAAGAGCATATAATTGGGCGTGGTTGCTGGTGCCGCAGAAGTTTTTTTTTCAGAAAGAAACGCAATTATTTTTCTACATCTGCATCGTATTAACCTCCCCAAACTTGTCCACCATAGCACATTATGGAGCGCATAACAGCTTCAAAAAATTTTATTTTGGATGGTAGCCCAACCCTAGGATTCGATATAAGATTTTTCCAAATTGAGTTTATGGTTTTTTTGGAATCAGAAAGTTTCAATTTAAAATGTTGTTTGAAGGAAAGATCGTGGCTTATTGTAACTCCCAGATACTTATATGATTTGACGACTTCCAGATCCTCTCCACCATATTTCCTCTTTTCAAATCCAGCTAAGCGGCCCCTTTCTTTTCTAAATACAAGCACTTTAGACTTTGCTGCGTTGATTTCTAAACTATTGTTCTTGCAGTAATTTTCTAATTTATTTATCATAAGCTAAAGAGAGCTATGTGATTCTGCTTAGATTACCAGATCGTCCGCAAAAAGCAATGTGGTGATTTTGATACCTTCAACTGTAATTCCCGCTGGTAGGTAATCTGAGATGTCATCCAGAAACAGTGAACAAATTAGCGGACTTAGCAAGCATCCCTGTCTTACACCAATTTCTATTCCAAACCAGTCTGATAGCTCATTCCCAATTCGTATTGCAGATTTGTTGGCACTATAGAGATTGGTAAGGATACATGAGAAACTTAGTCGATACGCCGATTTGGGAAAGTTTGAAGAAAAAACATTTTCTATTGATTGTATCAAATGCCGCACGAAAGTCAATGAAAATTGCATATAATTTTTTTTCATTTGTTTAAGTAAGTTTGCGCTATACTTTGTTAGGTTGAATATCTGATCCACAGTAGAATAGCCTTCTCGAAATCCCGCCTGGAATTGGGTTAACTTTCTATTTTCTTTAACCCATTTTGTTAGGCGTGCGTTCAATAAGCCCGTAAAATTTTCGCTATATTATTCATAAAAGAGATCCCTCTAATAGTTCGCTGCGTTATTTGGATCACCTTTCTTGAATACTGGGAAGATTATTGATTTTTGTAAATTTTATAAAAGATTAAATAAAATACCAAATAATAAAATGAAAATATAAAACCAACAATTTGTAATAATTAAAATCGCTCTGCATTCGTTGAGCCAAAATTGTCTTAAACTGTAGTTTAGTTTAATCTGGGTTTATCTGCGACTATGAATGTGGGTTCAATGTTAAATTAATACTCGGTAAATCACTTTTTACAGAGCATAATGGCTCGCACAACTTTTATTCAAAACGTGTCTTAAAATATAATTAATAAAATAGGGGTTTCGCACTTACTTTAATCTTTACATTAATCAATTAAACAAACAAAATATCAACCTAAAGGTAATATCGGTGGTGGTTGGTGTCGCTTTTACTACGCTACTTAAAATACGTCTTAACTTCACGGCTACTTCGGTAGAACGTAGAACTATCTATTAAAGTCTTTAAGAACAAAAGAATACAAGATAAATAAAATAAGTATCTGGTGGGAAAAATGGGCGTAGCTATAACTCTTGCAGTATCTGTCTTTCGTTTCCCAGCGGGAAAAATTCAAAAATTCATTGAGGAAAAATCAGCTTTTTCCTTGAGGAATGGCAGCTGCACCTACCACTTTTAAGCTGATTCCTTTGATGAAATTAACATGGGCATGTCCTAGGCGGGAAGCACATGCTGAAAATCCGATGCAAATTCGCCAACGAAATCACTACTTCGTTGGAAGTTGTTTATTCACCGACCCAGATGATGAAAAACATAGTGGTTGCATAATCTATGAATTCACTGCATAAATGTATGTGGTTTATTCATCAGTTCAATATTTTCGATGAAAATCAAATCACAAGATATAGAAGTAGGTAGTTGTTTATTCAGCAATTAGATAATTCAATATGAAAAATGTGAAGAAAATTAAATAAATAGTAAATTCATAAACTCTGTTGTGTTGTAAATTATTTGTGATTGGTTAATAAAAATATTGAATTAAAACTTTAAATTAAAGTTAAATCACTAGGTCAGTGGTTGTTGGTTAATTACCACTTCATATGCGAAGTGGTGATTAACCAAAAAACTGAAATACTTTGAGAAAATCTGAAATTGCCTCTTTTTAATGGAAATTCATAAGTCCTCTTATAATATTTACTGTCAATAGACAATGTCAACACAGAGAATACAAAAAAAATCAACTTCTATCAAAACACACAATGGCGGTGCACACTTAACAAAGCATATGAGTGGACATAGGCGATGAACTGATGAACTTCTACATGACTCTTCAACAGTTTTTTCATCGCATAACTTTCCATATCAAAAGCAATTTTTAATTCAACGACAGAAAGGGTTGTTTTCTAAACACAAAGCAGAAAGTGGGTTCAAATCTATGAACTGAGCAAACCTCGCATGACTCTTAATTCACTAAGTCATTGCATGACGTTTCCTTTTATTATTTGGCTAGTGAATTGATTGAAGAATTCAGCTATAAAATTCATTGGGGACGATATTTCCCGCTGGGTTATGTCGTTTATTGTCAATGTCTTTCATATAGTCTTTTGTGCTTTGAGTGTAGGTAAAATATGCCATTCCTACATGAATATGCCCCAAGTGTTTCCCTTTCAACCACTCGAAAGTGTTTATCATTTTTGTGATCTTGGCGTTATAATGGAATTTAAATTAGACTTCAATAAACATATTGATCATATCATTGAATTGACAAATCAAAATGCAGATTGGGTTTCGTTTGACGATTTTCAAAGGAATTTCGAGACCCATACATATTAAAACCTTAGACATATTAAAATAAATAAAAAGTGCACTTAACAAATAAACAAAAACAATTTGTCTATTGTTATTGTTTATGTTCTTATTATTAAAAAAGCCTTATACTGCTCTCTGGTGGGGTCGAATATTGAATACTGTATCTGTGTTTGGAGTCCGAGTTAGCAAAACAATATTAATAGACTGGAATGTGTACAAAAACGTCAAACGATTTCTTTATAATGCCTTTCGACATCTACCATGAAATCACATCTACAACCATACCATCAACGCTTTGCTTTGATTAATTTCCCATCACTAACGAAGAACAGTTTTAAGAATATTATTTATTTATGATGTTTTGATTGGAGAAATTGATTCAGTATATATTTTATCTCAAAAAAGTAAATAAAAAAAAAACAATTGTAGGTCCCTTCCATTCCTGTCGAAAGGCGCACACAGGAATGGTTGCGAGTTGTTTGCTGCATAAGCAATTTTAATAAGTAAAACTTTCCGCACAGTCAAATCGTTGTTACGGGCGATTTCAATACGAGAAAGCCAACTGGGATGGTCTCAATGATTTCTTCAGGAACTTTAACTGGTCACTATGCTCCCTCGATAGTGACATATACTCCAGGGCAGATATGATTACAAATTTAATTCTTTGTGGAATGAGAAATTTTATCCCGAATATGGTGAAATCTATCAAACCCAAAGAAAACTCATGGTTTGATTCGAGCTGTAAGGAGGTTATTAGGGTGAGAGAAGTAAGCTTCCGTTGTTATAAAGCCAACCCTACTGGGGAAAACCGGAAAAATGTTCAACAAGCTAGAAAGACCTGTAACGTTCATATTCGACGAAACCAAATTTTTACATGATCATACATTACGGCAAAAAATACTACAATGTCCCAAAGGTAGGACACATTTTTTGTCAGTTGTAAAAACACATACGAAATACCACCTCGTCCTCGGTTCAACGCTTGTTTTCAATGGTACTCCATTTGTCAGCTGGCAAGATAAAGCCAATTTGCTTACAGCACAGTTTGCTGTTGATTCGCCGCTGCAGAAAGTGTTATGACTTCTCCTGTTCTCCGCACTCGAGTAGTCACTAGAGTTCTGAATGATCTCTACATTCACCAATCCGCTGGAACGGATAGCATTCCTCCCATTGTTCTGAATTGGTGTTCTTGAACGCTGGCAAAACCACTGCATACGCTTTTCCATCTGTCCTACTCTATTGGTCTCTTTCCGAGTGGATGGAAAACAGCATTTGTTCAACCTGTCCCTAAAAAGGCGTGTCTTCTTCGCCCTCAACTATCGACCAATTGCGCCTACGTCCCTTCTTTCCAGGGTCATGGAAACGTTGATTAATTTTCAGCTCAAGAAATATCTCGAAGAACGAAAGCTTCTTAATGACCGGCAGTGCGGGTCTCGTAGCAACAGGTCCACTGGTGATCTGATGATATATCTCACCGAACAGTGGCACAAATCTTTACATCGCATCGTTCTGGAAAAAGTAAGATTATTGCGCTTGATATTTCAAAAGCATTTGATAGAGTATGGCATCAAGCTCTCTTATCAAAAATGCGTGCATTTGGTATCGATGAATCTCTTCTTCGTTGGATAAGAAATTATCTTTCAGACCGATGAATACAAGTAGTATTGGACGGTTGTAAGTCTGATATCTATAAAATAAATGCGGGTGTGCCCCATGGCCCCGGTCTGTCTCCAACTCTCTTTCTTATATTCATAAATGATCTTTTATCTGACATTTCTTATTTATTAAACTGTTTTGCTGACGACAGTACCCTCAGCTTTTCATATTCGTTTCTAGATTCACAGCCATGTCCTTCAGATTTTTTTTTTTTAATTGAGCGCGCACTAAAGGGATTTTGGCTGCCCTTAAAATGTTTAAACACAAAATAGGGTAGGATTTAAGAGGAGATACTTATGCACATTGGTTTTGAACCTATGAATATTAAAATGGTCGGGAAAGATAGAGCCGGGTAAAGCATTACACATTCGAGTAATGCGGCTAAAAAAAGGATCTCTATACTTGACAGTGCGTCCGAAGTTGGCTCGAGGGTAAACTGATGTGCATTCCTAGAAGTACGAGTATTACGGTTGAATTGTTTTAAGGAAAGAATGCAGCTGGCTATTTCACTAGAACAATGTTTATAAAAGTAACGGTAAAATGATGTTAGACAGGAAACATTGTGGCGGTGGTCGAGGGATGCAAATGTTTCTGTTATATTTCTGTCACCTATCATTTTCATAGATCTTTTTTGAATTCTATCTAACAGACTCAAGTAGGTTATTGGGGCACCTGCCCAAATATGAGAATTGTATTCAAGTTTCGGACGGATAAATGCTTTAAAGATTACAGCTAGATCAGAAGGGGAGACAAATTTCTTGCATCGCCGGAGAAAACCTAAGCACTTAGCAGCATTTTTGGCGACGTCGAATTTGTGTTCATTCCACAGAAGGTGGTCTGTGATACACATACCCATGACTGAAAGCTTTTCGGTTTCCTCAATACAAGTACCGCTCATGGATAGCGGCACTGAGTTTTTGAAGCATTAAATTCTACGCGGTTTTTGATTCCCCATTGGACAATACTGTCGAGATCAGAATTTAATGAGCTAATCATACGCTGCCGTTCTAGTTCCACATCCGAAGGACATGGATGTGAGTCTAAAAACG
The DNA here is from genome assembly GCA_949320155.1 of Melangyna quadrimaculata. NCBI lineage: Eukaryota > Metazoa > Arthropoda > Insecta > Diptera > Syrphidae > Melangyna > Melangyna quadrimaculata. Next base: position 20,516,294 of record OX439486.1, read on the forward strand.
AATATGAGAAGCTGAGGGTGTTGTCGTCAGCGAAACAGTTTAATGGATTAGAAGTTTCAGACAAAAGATCATTTATGAATATAAGGAAGAGAGTCGGAGACAAAACGGAGCCCTGAGGCACACCAGCATTTTTGTTTTGTGAATTTCAGACTTGAAACCGTCCAATACAACTTGTATTGATCGGTCCGAAAGGTAGTTTCTAATCCAACGAAGAAGAGATTCATCAATACCAAAAGCGCGCATTTTCGATAAGAGAGCTTGGTGCCAAACTCTATCAAACGCTTTAGAAATATCAAGCGCAATAATCTTACTTTCTCCAAAACGATGTAAAGATTTGTTCCACTGTTCGGTGAGATATACCATCAGATCACCAGTGGACCTATTGCTACGAAAACCGTACTGCCGGTCATTAAAAAGCTTTCGTTCTTCAAGATATTTCTTGAGCTGAAAATTAATCAACGTTTCCATGACCTTGGAAAGAAGGGACGTTAATGCAATTGGCCGATATTTTGAGGGTAAAGAAGATACGCCTTTTTTAGGGACAGGCTGGACAAATGCTGTTTTCCACCCACTCGGAAAGAGACCAGTAGAATAGGACAGATGGAAAAGCTTACGCAGTGGTTTTGCCAGCGTTGAAGAACACCTCTTAAGAACAATGGGAGGGATACTATCCGGGCCAGCGGATTTGTGTATGTCGATGCATTTTAGAACTCTATCAACTGCACGAGTGCTAAAGAAGATTTGACCCATAGAATCGTTTACGCTCTCAAGTACAGGCGGAGTTCTATCACTTGCTGGCAGCGTCGAATTAACAGCAAACAGCAGGTGTGTCGTTGAAGACAAGTGTTGGAACCGAAGACGAAGTAGTGTTTCGAATATTTTTTACAAATGATCAAAAATGTATACTACTATTGGGACATTGTAGTATTTTTTGCCTTAATTTTTGGTCATGCAAAAATTTGGTTCGTCGAATATGAGCGTTACAGGTCTTCCTGACTTGTTGAAACTTCTTCCTGTTTTCCTCAGTAGGGTTGGCTTTGTAACTACGGAAACTTACTTCTCTGACCCTAATAACCTCTTTACAGCTCGAATCAAACCATGAGTTTTCTTTGGGTTTGATAGATTTTACCCTATTCGGGATAAAATTTCTCATTCCACAAAGAATTAAGTTTGTAATCATATCTGCACTTGAATCTACGTCACTATCGAGGAAGCACAGTGACCAGTTAAATTTACTGAAAAAACCGTTGAGACCATCCCAGTTGGCTTTTTCGTATTGCCAAACGGTTCTCGTTGGTACTTTCTCTTTAACTGAGTTTTGTTGGCACGAGAAATTAACAGATACGACACAATGGTCTGATGTGCCTAGAGGCGATAATACACTAACAGTGTATTTATCAGGGTCAGAGGTAAGAAACAAGTCAAGTGTGTTGGCGGATTGACCTGCAACATTCGAGTTGGCTCGTTAACAAGCTGAGTCAGGTGGTTTAACTCAGCAAAGAGCTCAACATACCTTCCTTCGGGTGTTGTCTGGCCTGAATAGTGCAACCACGTAGAATTGTGTGTGGATAATGGGCAACAATTCTTTGAATGGAGTCGGACAGAGCATAAAACTCGTTAGAAGTTGAATTTCTGTCCAAATTAGGGCTTCGATAAACGAAACAAGTGTGAATGATGTGCTTTTTTACCGTACATTTTAACCACATGAAATTAAAGTTTGTGTTAGAACACAAACCATATTGTGGTTGAAGTTCATACGCAACGTCATTTCTTATGTATACAGCAAGACCATGATGGGGAAAGAATAATGGCACAAAATTATACCCAAATAAATTATATTCCGATGGATCGGTATTTTCACCTATCTGAGTTTCACTCAGTGCCAAAACGCAATATAGAAATTTTTCCTAAGCCCACGAATGTTGCTATAATCAACCCTAAATTTACCCGCCATTAAAAATTCAAAACTAACTAAAAATCCAATTTGAACTTTTCAATAACAATTTATCACTAGTGTTATGCCTTAGTGACAAATTGCACTGAACCGCCCTGGTTATTTAGAGAGACGAAGAAATATCTATCCGAGATCACGTTAACTTAATCCCTGCGCGCAGTGTGCGGGGATTACACGCAAAATGCTAGCAACGAATAAGCTAACTCAACTGTGGGAGACGATGGGAAGGAGGAAAGTGAAGGATTGAACCACTCGTTGTGTATAAGGTGTTGTTGTTTTTTTTTTTTTTTTTTTGTTTTCTTTCTTTTGTGGTGATCATTTTTTTTATGAAGATGATGGCACATGCACTTGCACTGAATTGTCATTGCGCGACATGGGTTTGAGTTATTGTTTTTTTTTTTTTTTGTGGGTAGGTAGGTATGTATAGCACTTTGTAGGTAGGTATTTAACTATTTTTTTTTCTTTTTTTATGGGTGAAGTAATTTTTATTTTGGACACACACAGGGTTATTTTATTTATACTGCGCAGAGTAGGTACTATTTTTTTTTTTTTGGTGATTTTATCGATTTTATTTATATAAACAAGGTACACAGTTATTTAAATTAAAACATTTTATATAAAACAAGGTACAAAGAGTTATTTAAATTAAAACAATGGGACAAAAAAGAAAACAGATGAGACAAATCGATGGGACTTTAACTTCCGACGGGACTCAACAAGCGTGATGTGCAGCCGATGGAGGGCAGTGCGGTACTTTCAGATGTGGAACTTCAACGGCAGCGTATGATAAGCTCATTAAATTCTGACCTTGACCGCATTGTCCAATGGGGAAACAAAACCTGTGTAGAATTAAATGCTACTAAAAGTCGATGCTGTCTCCTGTCCTTAAAGCAAAACCCACCCCCAATGGTGCTATCCATGAGCAGCAGTTGCATTGAGGAAACTGAACAGCTTTCAGTCCTCTGGATGTGTGTCACAGACCACCTTTTGTGGAACGACAACATATTTGACATCGCCAAAAGTACTGCTAGGCGTCTAGGTTTTCTCCGTCGATACAAGACATTTTTTTTTCTCCCCTACTGATCTGGTTGTGATCTACAAAGCCTTTATTCGTCCAAAACTTAAGTAAAAATCCCACATTTGGTTAGGTGCTCAAATAACCAACTTGAGTCTATTGGATAGAATTCAAAAGAGAGCTCTTAAAATGATTGGTGAAAGAACTATAACGGAAATGTTTACATCTCTGGAGTACAGTTAAAATGTTTCATTTTGGGGAACATAATTTGATCTATAAACGAATATGTCTGGAAGATGGCCTTTTGGTGAGATTTCTAATACGATTCTCGTTTGTTTTCAATTTCTTGCGCCTTAGCAAGAGCGTTTGGAAGGTATCCGGGGTTAATTGAAAAAACTAAGTTACTGGTTGGTTAAACCCTGTAACAAAAATTCGTGGTGCCTTTTGTCGTGCTCCAACATGTGTACCGGTCTCTTGTCACTGTAGGTCAAGTCAATGCGTCCTATAATAGCGTCAACATTTAAAGGTGTCCCATGACTTGTCAAAACGTCATTTGCCTTGCCTACTATTTTATTCCTAACTATATTAACTACGGAATAATACCTAGCACGCCTTACATGAATCGTAAATTTGCATTGCATTTGTCAATGCCGTACGCCAACAGACGTATTTATCCCCATAGAACTGAGGTAAAAATTTGGCTACTTCTAGCCCTTCTCCCCCTTCAATTGTAGGATATATTGTTACGTCTTTATATGGATCCATATTATCTCGGGGACACAAAGAGGATAATTGCTCAATTTCTATTCTCAATCCAGCTGTGGATTCTCTATTAGATTGCCTACAACCGCTGATATTTGTTCTGCTGTCATAGCCATGTTTACACTTTATTATATAATTAAAAATAACACTTTTACATTAGCCAATATCCTGGAATCACTTTTATCTAGTTTATAATCACTTTATTTCTTATTTATATATATATATATATAATATGTATGTATTTATGTAAAATATAAAATTATTCTTACTATCCAAGTTTTCGGTTTCTGATTAGCCTATTTCCTTTGATCTGTTGGAATCGATTAATACTCCGGTTGCCTGCACACGCACAAGTGCTTTAAATCTGGAGGTCTCTTGGTTGCTTTGTTGCAGTGTTTGAGTTTTGTTCCCACGTAGGTTACAGAGGTTTCTTTTAACTTGTTAGCTTGTATATGAACAGTTTTTACATTTCTTTTTATGTTCTTCTCGAATGCTTCTTGTGAAAAAAATTTGTTAACCGATATTGTCACGTATTCACGCGTCAGTTTTATTTTTGTTTATATTTAAACACTTCTTTTTTATTTAAAAACTGATTGCAGATAATTTATATTAAATTTAGTATCATGGTTATAACTTATTATCACTGCCTGCTCGGGCGCCAATTAATTTTCTTACTTCGAACATTTTTGTTTTAAAAAGGCGGGTTCTTTTTTAATTAAATAAAAGGATTAATATAAAGAATAACTGCCGAGTTCCGCGGTCGATGGTAGACTGACTATTCTTCAGTCTCCCATAATATGCATTCCTAGGGTGAATGCCTTCCGATTGAATGATGAGTGGCATCTCTTTGTCTAGTCTGCACAGTCAGCGATAGATAAAGATTGGTGATCGCTGTGTGGTCTTTTTGTAGGTTGCTTGATCTAGTTTCATATTATTTTATGGTTATGGTGGTGCCGGGTGTGTTAACTTGCTATAAGTGCACACAAGCTGGAAAAGATGTAAATGTTGCCGTCAAGCTAATACAAGCTAATTACTAAAAAATAGCTACATTTTTAGTTACACAAATTTTAACTGTCATTTATTAAAATATCTTAATATTATGTAGATCATCATCAGTAGCGGATCCAGGGGGGTGGCTATAGGGGTTAAACCCCCCCCCCACAGCCGAATCATAAAATAATTTGAAATATAGAAAGCAATACATTACAACGTGTAGAATTTTATATTCCGTCTAAAATATGATATGAAAATAAATTTGACAAAATAACGTGGTTGGGGCTGAACTATTTACATACGTCAAGTTATGTAATTTTTTTTTCTAAGCCTAAAGATTGGGGCTAGAGCCTGAAGCGAATTGGACAAAAACCAAATTGGGGGCTATGAATATGTACATTTTTCATGCCACGACAATTTTCCCCTAAAAATAAAACCTAGAAAATTGGGACGAAAAAACCAGCTTTGGAACAATAAGGTCTGAGAATTTTGGACAAAAAACTTAGCCACGGTTAAGCAACTTACTCCCTAAAAACTAATCTTATTCCAGAGAGTTTTGGGGGCTCAAGTCTAGGGACTGTCAAAGTCCGAAGTTGGGGCTAATGCTTGAAGAGATAAGTAAAAAGAGATAAAAAATGGTCGGGGCTTAACATTAACGTGTCAAATGCCCCAACTGTTTACACTAAAAACAAAGCTAATTTACCGAAAGAAACGCAGTTGAGGCTTAAACCATTGGAAAACAACGGAATGTCAAGTTAAGTGTAAATGTTTAATACAACATAAATTCTTTCTTACGGCCTTGGCTGTGCTTAGAGATTTTTCGGTTTACGTTTTCAAAATTTTAAAGGTCGAAGGCACATAAAAAACATTTTTGTACTAGGAAATTGTACACAAATTCTCTAGTCAAGGAGCCAAATTTCAAAAGCGTGAGTTTTCTCTGTGCGCGCTCAGAAAATCATGCAAAAGCAAATGAATATTTGCAATCCCTCTAGGCTCTCGAGCGACGTGCGAATTTGTCGACATATTTTTTTAGCATGAATATAAAGTGTATGCAGCGTATACACGAAAATTAATTCACGCTGGCAGAATTGGGCCGCGGCTTATTTCTTAGACCAGCTTTGTCTTATGTCCTATAGTGGCAGTTTGAACAAAATAGTTTCGTTGATTTGGATAATTCAGGAAAAATGAGATCTCAGAGGACTGATACCGTGTCAAAGCACATATGTATATGAGCTTTTGCGAGTACGAACACTTAAATATAATTTTTCTGAACTAGCCAATTATTAACAGTTTTCAAATCTTGTCAAAAATGGGAAGTTCAAAACATACCCACAGCTAATTTAAAAATATAACTACATTATGTAGGTACCTAATCAATTTTTAAATAATATAAATAAACGAATTTGTAGGCGTGGTTCAAGCATATATGGCTAAAAATTATTAATTTTATTAATACAATAACTAGTTATACCAGATACTATCATCTTTTGGTGGCCTTTGAATTTGTTTCTGTCTCCGCTACAGCAATTATGAATAATTGTTATTGTACTTTGTATTGAAAACATTTTAAAGCGCGACAGGAGCGGATATAAAGGCGCACAAAAAACGGATATCATTAAAGGAAAAGTGGGAATGTCAAAATTCGATGGCTTTTATATAACGACACATGAATCTCCATATATTTTTTTCACAAAAAAATTCTTGATCCTTAAAGGTTAGGCCGCACTCGCCGGAACTGCACTGCATCGGAACTACACTTACACGACTTCGTATGAATTTTTATGAAGTTCAGTTGCCGCTTAGTGCGATATAGCTCCTAAAATTTCATTAAAAATAATGTTTTGCCGCGTTGTCGTGAAGTGTAGTTCGTCGGAAGTTGAGTACGGTCTTACATTAAACCTAAACTGATCTCTATTATTTGTTATAAATTATAAAATTGATCTTAGAACAAGCTAGTTTTATTACTTAAGGTCTCAAACTGAATCTCCAAACTCCAAGCCCCCCCACAGCCAAATCCTAGATCCGCTACTGATCATCATTATATATACGTTTTTAAAATTATGTAAAAGTCTTATTTGAACTTATTATCCGTTACAGAATGGATCAGGGCCAGGTGACGTCGGTGGCCGAGGAAATGGTCATCCAGGGGATAACCCCTTTTACAGTAATATCGACAGTATGCCTGACATACGGCCACGCAGGAAATCCATACCACTCGTATCAGAACTTGTAAGTACAATTCTACTGTTTTTTTTATAAAAAATATTGGTTAAAAAAACTACAACAAAATCAAAAGAACATACAAAAATAAACACACTAAACGAGAAAATGGAAGAATCCAAATATTATTCATTGATATCTTTTACATGCCCATTTTTAATTTAGAAATAAATATATAAGGAAACATAAAAACAAAAAATTCAAAAATTTTTCTTTAATACTTTATTATATTGATAAGTGTATATTTATTTTCCCAAACAAAAAAAAAAAAAAAAACATTTATTAATTATGCTTGTATATTTTTTACCCTGCGCGCGACTCTTTTTTAAAAAAATAAAACCGAAAAAAAAATATTTTTTTAAAAATATAAATATTGGACCAAAAGGTGCTCAAGGTATATGTCCAAACTTTTAGTTTTCAAAAATTTTACTGTTTTCTTTTTTTTTTTAAATTCTAATTTTGTTAACTTCACTTTAAGAATTTGTATTTGTTAATTTTTTTGATTTGTTATTTTTGTTGACAGTTAATTAGTCTTCGCTGCTAAAAATGCCAAGTTTTAGTCTTGTTTCGAAGCTTTCTCTTTATACTTACATACATAGTGTTCTTTGCAATAAAAATAAATTAATATCAACAGCAATTTTTTTTTAAAGATAAATTTCGCAATAACGTTATATTTTATGCTGGTAAATTAAAAATTACAAACATTTTGACAAAAACTTGCACCTTTTAAAGTTAAGCAAGCATGCTTTTTTCTTATTTAAATATTTTTTCGTTCTTGTTTTTCAAAATCGCTAAATTCTTTAGAGAAGTTTTTTGACACTATTTTTTTACTGCTCTTATCATGGTTATTTTAAGTTATGCTACGTTTAAAAATTGACGGTTTCTAATAATTTGTTAGGTTCTTATTTTATGTTAAAATAATTGTGGGAAATATTGCCCACACTTACGTTAGCTCTTAGGTTTTTAACACCTACATGGGGCTTAACGCTTAACTACATCCTATAATATCAAATTGCCCCCCTGTGGGGCGTGGGCCCAACTGCTCTAGGGGAATGTTGACTCTGTCTGGGATCTACGAAGAGCTGACTTCTTCTGTAGCTAGTTCATCTATCTGCTTCTTTACTTAAATGCAATTAAGACCCGGAAGCCGGAACTCAAATTATATAGTGAGGTTGAATTTCAGGCATGTGAGAGCTCATTTCGGAATTGCTTTCTGTTAGATAAATTTAAACGATAATGTAACTGTTTGCCAGGTTAAATAATTGCAGTTCTGGTTTGGGGTCCATTTAAATCTTATGTAACCACATGCACCAAAAGGAAGTTTACAAAATTATCACACGAACCACAAAACCAACACAATTGATCACCTGTATAGTTTTCAATAAAATTGATCGTTTCGTTGTCAGCCGTCGACTATTTGTTTCCTGTAACTGAAATAAAAGAAAAAACAAAATACGAAATTTAGACAACTTTGACTATCTTTAGGAAATGTTGGGATTGGCTGAATATTTCAAAGTCCTACTCGTTTCGCAAAAAATTCCGCTAATAACGAATTAAAAACCGTTAGTCCATTGTCCAATTTTACAAAATTTTAATCGTCCCTCGCATTTTATGTGGACCAATGTTTTTGTACGTGAGTATAAAAATCGGGAAGCGCCTCCACTTAGCCGCCATCTTGAAAAGGAGGGCGTTATAATTTTCCGTCTTATCTTAAGAACCGTAAATCTCACAAAATTAACACAACTTTGTAGAAATTTGAATTTTATAAAATATGAAATGAAAATATTTTTAATATATGACAATATTTTCCGATAAATTGAATCCAGAAAACGTAAAATTCAAAACACACAAACATTTTAAAGAAAAATACTATTTGAAAGGTTATTTTTAATACATTATTTGGATCTATGTCGAGGCGGCACTTGCCCCCCTGGCTCTTGCCGAACAATCATACTAGTTCTATTTTTATTATTAACTAGGAAATTTTCACAAAAACGACTGTTTAAATGTACTCCATGGTTTGCCCCTCCCTGACTCTGAGCCAAGCCGTGTATAGCCGCTTTCATTTTACTCCTTGTTTTGTTCGGAAATGTAATAATTTTCTTGGCAGCTTTGTTTCCAGGTCCATGGGATTTTATCATTATTAGGGGTGGAATCAATTGTGTTGATTGTCGATTTGAAGATAGCGGACTTTATCACATGTATAGGCAAAGATAGAACGAGCAATCATCAAAACGACAATCAGCACATATGATAATCAACTATCACCTAAGTCAATTCCGCCACAGATTTTTAGAACAACCAACAAACATGCAATCTTGGATTCAATAATAGAAATTCGATACAAAATCTTGGTTTCGAAATTTAAGTTCCTAAAATTAGTTCGGAAAAAGTTCTACTGAGTGCGACCTTACCTTAATGTGAATGAACAACTCTGGACACATTACTCATCGATGCTAGAACCTGTTGCTAATACTTTACAGGGCGTTGACCAAAATCTGTCAACAGTAAAAGATCAGGCCAATGTTTTGAATTAATTGTTTCAACAAAATCGAGAGGATGCTGACAATTGCTTTAAATCTCTATGGGAGGTAATTGGAAAATGCTAGAGTGAATCAGGCATAGTTTAAAGCTGACCAAGAATAATTCAAAAACAAATCCATCGATCAAATGTTCCCGCTTCTTCCACCCAAAGTTATTTTAGAAAAGCTATTTATATTCCGTACATTGATTCCCTGATAATGTCGCTTACAGAACGCTTTTCAGAAGAAAATGAAGCTGCATTTTCACTATTTCAGCTATCACCAAAAAATATGCAAATTATGGACTTTCCAGAATTCGATATAATTATACAGAAAATAATGGAGAAATATGGCTGCTTTCTGGATAATTTCCTGGCGGTGTACTCCGCTGTGGTACAGTTTTTACAAAATGCAGACTATAGGAAATGATTTGTCAAACATTTCTGATTTATTGAACAGTGTAGAGGAGTTTTATCCATCGAATTTTTCAGCTCTTTGTATAGGGCTCTCAATTCCAGCAATTACCCCTGAGCGATCGTTCAGCACCTTATTCAAAGTAAAAACTTGGCTTAGATCCACAATGACCGACGAACGACTTGATTCGCTGTGAATGATGTTTATTCATCGAAATATTGTCAAAGAACAAACAAAATTTTACAACGAAATAATTTACTGTTTTGGAAAAGATCCCAGGCGGTTGAAATTGTTATTCGCTAAGTAAAAAATGTTGAAGAAAAATCATATATTTGCTTCCTTTAATAATTATTTAACGTCTAAACGGATAGAATGTCACATTTTCTAGTCCTAAAATAAAATCACTTACAACTGACATATGTCTAGACAAAATAAATAAACTTGTAATAAAGAAAACATCGAATTCAAAAATTGCGTATTCATTTTTTATTCTGCACCACCACCCCCCCCCCCACCTGGAAAAAATTCGGCAGGCTGAAATTATCAATCAATTCACTAGCCAAATTAATAATAAAAGGAAACGACATGCAATGATTTAGTAAGTGATGAGTCATGCAAGGTTTCCTCAATTCAAAGATTTGAACCCACTTTCTGCCGTGTTAAGAAAACAACCCTTTATTTCGTTGAAAAAACTGTTTACTGTTACTGAAATTAATGGTGAATTGTAAATGTAATCGAATTCTTCAATGGTTAAAAATGTAGGGGATTTCTTGATGTGGGTTGGGTTGTGTGCTTATTGTTTGTATTCTTTGTGTTCACATTGTCTATTGACAGTAAATATAATAAGACTTGTGGATTTCCATCAAAATGAGACAATCTCAACTCAATATGTAATATGTACTAAAAATAAAAACAGTATTGTTCAGGATATTTTAATTTGTTTTATTACTTTGCTAAGTTTATTTTATATAAATTTTGTTTAAATAAAATTTATGCTTGAAAATTGCTTGACACTTTTCGAGTGCTTTATATAAGTTTTTTTTTCAGTGATATGAGGGGTTATTCTTAAAAAAAATAGAAAATACTATCCAAAAGTAGCTTTTAGCAACAAAAATACAAACAAAGCAATTGAGTTAAATTAAAAAAATCAAAATTTTTGCATGAAAATAATTAAATTATTACTGAACACACTCTTTCAAATTCTCCCACAGATATATATCATTATATTTTTTTTTGTTGTAAAAACAAAAACGGAAGGCTAGTTATGCACAAAATTTTAAAATAACAAAGTTTGGAGACTTACGCTGTAGTTAAACTTTAAATTAAACACAACTAAGCACTTAAATAAAATTAAAAATACAATTTAAAAAAATAATAGAAATTTAGAGTATACATACAAAAATTATATATTTAAAAAAAAAAGTTTAACAGAAAAACAAAATGCATTGCAACGCATGATAGATTTTTTTTTTTTTGTAATATTAGTTAATTAATGATTTGTTATATATATATATATAACTAAATATATATATATTTTTTTTAATTAAACATGTATGTATGTTTTTGAAATGTAGAAAACGCATTATAACAAAAAATGTATTATAAAATTTAAAAAAAAAGTGTTTTACTATTTTGTTTCACAATTGAGTAAGCTTAGATGATTTTTTTTTTATTTTCTCTAAAATGTTAAATTTTTTTAAAACTAATTCATATAAATAAAATTTAATCTTTTCTTTGTTTTATTTTTTTTATTGTTTGCATTTTGTATTATTGAAAAAATGATATTGTTTAAAATAAAACCAAACAAAACCGACGACAAAAATAGACAATGGCAGCCACTAAGCGAAATGCAGGATTGACATCAGCAGTACCTCGGGCAACATTGAATGATGAAGAGCTGGTAAGTTTGATCTTCAGTTAGAATACAATTAATATAAAAATAAATATTAGGCAATACAAATGAATGAAGCATTTTTGCTTAAAAATAAGCTTTTTTGGAGCGGTTTATTTATTGGAAAAACTAAATTTCTTTAAACCTGGAATTTTTAGGAGCACTTGATATTTAAAAAAAAAGTTTATGCTCTGAGCACCTGCGATTAGCACTTGCGTTTTTGTAACAAATCAAAACACAATTAAATATAATAACATTGCGGCAGTAAATTTAAATTTAGTTGTATTATGAAATAATAGTAAGTTTTAAGGCCTTATCTAATATAGGCTATTGAATATACCGGAATTTAAAATGTCTGTCAAGTTAGCATTACCACTTCAAAATTTCAAGAATCTAATAATTGGATTAATTGTCGTGAACTTGTCGTAAATTTGTCGTGAAATAAAAAAAATTATCGCACCTTTTTTTTAAATTAACCCTGGGTAATGCTAACTTGACTCAAGTTAGCACTACCCACCATTAAAAAAAATTCTAACAAAAAAATGAAGATACCAATAATTATCGTGAATTGGTCGTGAAAAAAAAATTAGGGTTTTTTTATTTTTTCTCAGAAAATAAAAGTGGTACAAAATTTTTTGTTCCACGACAAATTTACGACAAACTCACGACAATTATTGACATCTTTTTTTTAGAATGTTTTTGAGGGTTGATAATGCTAACTTGACTGTCAAGGTATCATTACCCAGGGTTATTAAAAAAAAAAAAAATGGTCGGACAATTGTTTTTCTTTCACGACAAATTTACGACAAATTCACGACAATTATTGGCATCTTCATTTCTTTTTTAGATTTTTTTTTAATGGTGCTAACTTGACTGTCAAGTTAGCATTACCCAAGGTTAATTTTTAAAAAATAGGTGCGATAAATTTTTTTCTTTCACGACAAATTTACGACAAATTCACGACAAATTCATCCAATTAAAAGATTCTTAGAATTTTTAAGTGGTAATGCTAATTTGGGAGACATGAATTTAAAAGTAAGAAAGCATCAATGCATGTGTGGAACTTAAGCTTACTAAAAACACAAAATTCACTTAAATTCAGCCATGCATTTCTGAGAGAATGGTCACACTGGTAATTTTTCAATATTATTGGTATATAACTCGAAAACTAAGCCGAATTTGTAAATAAAAGTTTTTGTAGGAAATAAGAAAAAAATTTTACAAAAAAAATTTAAGCAGGGCAATTTAAGAAAAACTGATCTAAAATAATCGAAAAATCGCTGATTTTAATTTTTTTTAATAAACGGCTCATTACTTTTTTTGAGCAAAGGTTTGCGCAAATGAATCAAAGTAAATGCTCCAACCTTTAATTTCAAACGGATCAAAATTTAGTTTTGGATCAAAATCTCGACTTAAAGTGTGGGGAACTTGCCATATAGTACGAATAAATTGCAAGTCCAAGGGCTTATGAGTTTGAGGATCTGGGAATAATGTTTGATAAAAAGCTTACGTTGAATCTTTACATAAATTATGTTGTGCCAAAAGCAAATTCTCTTTAAGGATTTGTTAAAAGAAACTCTGTGGATTTTAAAGATTCATACACGGTAAAGTCCCTTTTTTGTTCATTGGTTAGACCTATTCTTGAATATTGTTCCATTGTATGGTACCCTAACACTGTAAAAAATATTAACAGAATTGAAAGGGTCCAACAAATTTTTTTGAGCTTTTCTTTGAGAAGTTTTACATTATATGAAAATACGATATTAAGCTATAATAGCAAATGTTTATTATTAGGCCTTGATACTCTTGAAAGGCGAAGAAAAGTCTCATGTGTAATATTTATTCGTGATATTTTGTGTTTTTCCATAAAAAGTGAATATCTTCTATCCCTAATCCATTTGTATGCCCCCTCAAGATCCATAAGATCGAGGCAGTTATGGTATGAAATCCGAAACTCAACTCTTCCAGGTGTGTCAGTTTGTTTAATTTTTTCAATGAAGATGTTTTCATTTTTATGTCTAGAGATAAATTCAAAAATACTGCCATGTTTAGTATTATGTGATACGTTTTGTATTTTAATATATGTAATAGCATGTATATTATTAAAACTATATTTATTTATCATTTGTCTTTAAGTTAAAAATCTGTTGAAATACTTACCGGAGATTAAATACTAAAAAGATGCTTTCAAGCAAAAAACGGAAAAAATATAAAAAAAAGGATATATTTTTGCCAATTTTCATCCAAAACAAATTTTGTATCCGTCCTATTAGAAGTTGGAGCATTTATGAGCAATTTACAAAAAATTAAATTTAGTGATTTCTCGATTTTTTTAAGTCAGTTTTTGTTAAAGTGCACTGCTTAAATTTTTTAATAAATTTTTGTATATTACTAATTTTGATAGAAAATCTAAATTCCTACAAAAAGTTTCTTGAGTTTAATTTAAAAATTCGGTTAGTTTTCGAGTTATACAAACAATATTGAAAAATGACCACTGTGGCCATTCTCTCAGAAATACATAGGTGAATTTAAGCGAATTTTGTGTTTAAGTAAGCTTAAGTACCACACAAACATATTCAATAATAAAAACCCGTGAACGCAATTGTTGCTTTCTTACTTTAAAATTCATGTCTGTCAAATTAGCATTACCACTTCAAAATTCTAAGAATATTTTAATTGGATTAATTGTCGTGAATTTGTCGTAAATTTGTCGTGTAGGAAAAAAAGGTTTATTCAATAGCCTAATTTACCGTAAGATTACCTATCTTATCGAGGTTGTCAAAAAAATGGACACTAATCGATAGCTCTAGGTTACACGATATCAAATCCGTAGCGTGGTCGGACAAAGTTTTTCAGGTGCCATGGGTTCCAAAAATGGTAATTTACGCTGCCATATTTGATGGCTAACCTAGGTATCCCATAGGTGGAATCACAAATGGGGTATCAAATGAAAGCTAGGATTGTCCTCTTTACGAATCTTGGGGTCGGACAGCTTTTTTTTCTGGTGATTACCACCAGTCCGACCATTTTTATATCAACAGGTTTTTTTTGCAGTTTGCGTCTTTTCTATTGAAATCTATGAAAAACTTTGTCAGAAAGTTGGAAAAGTGGTACCAAAAAATAGCTAAGACCTTTTTCCTATTTTTCTATCCTAATAATATAAGTTGGATAAAAAAAGTCTGCTTAGGTAGATCCTTCAAGAGTATTTTTGGAATTTTTATAGGCAGCTAGAAATAAAATGTTTTAAATAACATTTTTACCCATTAAAATAACCCATAGCACAACTAACATTTCAGCTTAATAGAAGTTCTATTAACTTCTATTAAGCCGAACCGAAACTGAAATGTTAGTCCTTTGGATTTCAAAATATGGGATATCAAACAAAAGCTTAGACTATTTTCGTTATGAAACTAGAGGTCGGACAGGCTTTTATTGGACCACCAGTCCGACCGAAGATATTTTTTTTTCACCTTGCGTTTTACATGTTAAAAATATCTAAAACCATATCAAATATTTACAAAAGTGGCATTAAAACATAACTAAGACTGTCTTCTATGCTTATAATATGATTCGGAAAGTCATCACCCTGCTTAACCAGTGCACTCAACAGTTTTTTAAAAATATTTTTACTAAAAACAACTAGTTTTTTGTAGGTCCTGTTTTTGACTGTGTACTTATTTATACCCATAGGTTCTTCGGATTTCGATAAATGAAGTATCATATTAAAGCTAAGATTATTTTCCTTATGAAACCAGAGGTTGGAGAGACTTTTATTTGATTATACCACCAGTCGGACCACTTTTATGAATAAAGAAATTTTTTTTAAAACATAGCTAAGACTGTCTTCTATGCTTATAATATGATTTGGAAAGTCTTCACCCTGCTTACCCAGTGCACTCAACAGTTTTTTTTTTTTTTTAATATTTTAACTAAAAAGTTTTTGAAGTGAAACTTCTTTGGGCGCGTTGAGATTGAAATTTCAAGGTTGAATTTTTGTGAAACGAAAAAATGAAGCTAAGTAGTGGGAGGTAGGGTAAAAGTAAAAATTTGTATTGATAGGCTAATATATTTTTTTCACCATTATTATTTAATTTTCAAGTTTACAACCCTAACCCATCGACCATTTTAATATAGAACACATAGCTGCGTCTTACGCATATACGCTTAATATCCCTATACATATCGAGATTTTTAGATCGCCAAAGAAGTTTCACTTCTGCCACGAGTAGGTACTGAGTTACACGCGTGCTTTTTTGTATCCAACTTTTATTATTAGCATAGAAAAAGGTCTTAGCTATTTTTTGATACCACTTTTCCAACTTTCTGACAAAGTTTTTCATAGTTTTCAATACAAAAGACGCAAAAAAACACCTGTTGTTATAAAAATGGTGGTCGGACTGGTGGTACTCATCAGAAAAAAAGCTGTAAGATTACTGGTTTCATAAAGAGGACAGTCCTAGCTTTCATTTGATACCCCATTTGTGACTGCATCTATGAGATAGGTTAGCCATCAAAGATGGCAGCGGAAATTACCATTTTTCGAACACATGGCACCTGAAAAACTTTGTCCGAGCACCGGTTTTGATATCTCGTACTCTAGAGCTATCGATTAGTGTTCATTTTTTTGACAGTCGCGATGAGATAGGTAATGTTATACGGTCACCTCCCGGACTATAATATAACTATGGTAAAAGTAACGTCTAAGATGTTGTGTCCTCCATTATGCCTTTTTAAAGGTAATGAACTTCCATTTTTATAAAATGGTTTACTAAATAACCGCCTAATGTTTATCTTTATTACAAAAAAAAAAATAAAGCAACAAAAACTACATTCTAATCCGTCAAAATCTTTTTCTGGTTACGTGTGGCAGAAAATGCATGTTTACAAGAAAGCCCTCCAGGCTCTCATCTATCCCATTTCATCAACAACGCCTCATAATTTTGTACTATGGACTGCGACATCGCCAACTTATTGTTACGAATGTGAAGGTCTACTTTGGGGTATTGCCCGACAAGGTGTTCGTTGCACGGAATGCGGTGTGAAGTGTCATGAAAAGTGCAAGGATCTCCTTAATGCAGATTGTCTTCAAAGTAAGTGTGTTCTTCTTTTTATTTCTTATTTATGGTTTTTATATATTCTTTTTTCTTTAAAAAAGAAGGTTTAGGTAAATTACTATATTTTTGTGTACATAGAATTGACGTACACTATTTTTGGCCGATAATAATACTTAAGCCGTGGCCGGTGGCGGATCGGATTAAAATTTCGATTGAATTGGGTTTAAATGACATTTTTTTAAGTTATTATTTCGGTAAAATGTTTTAAATGTAATTTTCATAAAAAAGTGATTTTGCTTTAAAGCAAGAAAAAAAGAGCGTGGACATGATTGTATTAATATAAATGTATCTTTTAACAAAAATGCAAAAGCAGCAGAAAGCATTGTCATTTCACTTATTAGTTCATTAGTTGGGAAATCAAAAGTTAATATATGAGCCAACATTCTCCCTGGAGCACCTATTAAATTTTGAACGTTTTATCTAATGCATCATACAGTGGCTTGCAAAAAACATAAGATGGGTAATTTTTTCTCCATTTGTATTTTTCGCTCCATTTAAGCCATTTTTGGAATTAAGTTCTTGGAACCCTACACTACCTGCATTTTTTCAGATTTTTAAAATTATGTTTTGGGTTTTGGAGTATTTAATTTGTAAAAAATACAAATATTGGTTTTTAAATAATATTTTTGATGTCAAAATCATCTGTGGAAAAAGGCAAAAAAAAAATATCAATTTTTACCTCATCTATCACAATAAAAATAGGTATTGTTTTTAAGGTTCGTTTGCAATTCGTAAAAGTAAGACAAAACAACTCACAACCACCGTTGTTTATATTATTATGACTATGAGCAGTTGAAATACTTTTAGCTTATTTCTTATTTAGTACGAACAAATTGGTATTACATTTATTACGGGCTGATAACAAAATAGTTTAAAAAAAATTTAAACAAAAAAATATAATATTTTGTTTGCTTTTTATGGTATAAAAAGATTATTAACTCAGTCAGTTCCTTACCGATTTTAGTTTCTTTGCGGTTTTTCAAAGAAGAATGCTAGTCTCTTTTTTATCATATACACAAATCACAAGTCCAACACCTTGTTTTACACAAAAATATATAAATAGTCCAGAATCAAAGTCAGGTCGTTGTTTTGAACAAGTAGACAAAAAAAAAACATATTTATACTTAATCTTCGTTTTCATTATCGTTATTTTAGATAAACTGTTAAACTTGTACTTGATTTTGTAGCTTGAGCCACAACCACTGAAAACCACAAAGACACTTTAAATCGGTAAAAAACTGGCTGAGTTAAAAATCTGTTAGTTCCATAAAAAGGAAAAAAAATATTCCATTTTTTGTTTTTTATCTATTTAGGAATCATTTCGTAAAAAATGTACAACCATTTTTTTTCGTTACTAGCTAAATAAGGAATAAGTTAAAAAAAAAACTCAACCCCTAATACAGGCGCGAACGCAGGAAAAAATTTCGGGGGGGTTTTTAAACTGAAAACTCAAAAATTAAGAGTGAAAGAGTGAAATTGTATGGCGAGGAAGTTAAATTCATACATTTCGGGGGGGGGGGGTGACCCCCCCAAATACCCCCCCCTGCGTTCGCGCCTGCCCTAATAGTATATACAAGCTTGGTTTGTGAGTTGTTTTGTCCAATTTTTACTAATTGCAATTTAAAACCTGAAAAATAATACCCATTTTTATAACGATAAATGAGATACAAACTGATGATTGTTTGTTTTCCTGATATGATTTTAACATCGAAAATATTATTTAGAAACCAATATTTGTATTTTTTATAAATTAAATACTCCAAAAACAAAATAAAAAAATACTTTAAAAATCTGAAAAAAAAAATCAGGTAGTGTCATGGGCTCAAAGAATTTAATTCCAAAAATGGCTTAAATCCAGCAAAATATACACAAAATATTAAAGAAAAGCTATGGAAAAAAGGAATTGCGACCCTAAATCTCACTTTTGTCAAACAGCGAATTTGGACAAACGGTTTACGGATATTGAATGCATAAACATGTACCTATATACGATATGAAGGCCGTTCTTATTGGTGCTGGGCCGACGCTCCATACATTTTTTAGCCCGTTGTCCTTTGTCTCGATAGATAAAAATATATGTTATGCCTTTTGCACCCGTTATATATTTATTTTTTAATTTTTCATAGCTGGCATGGAAATGATGATTTTATTGGGGACACTTACAAATCACATCTAATTTTTCTTAATGTAGCCTCTAAAAATATGATATATATTTTTATTTAAAGTGGAATTTTCCTGTCTATCGATTACAGCTACATATTTACTTTTAAAGTGGCTTCAGTTAAAGCTGTTTTAATGAAAACCCAATTAAATAAATACTCTTAGGATATTTTTTATTTTTTTAGAACTAAAATGAATGCAACCCAAAATATTAATATTTTTAAATCATCCCCTTTATACAGTTTTTGCTTTCATTTTTGTACCCTTTTCTTGTGTTTCAGGTCCTCAATTAAATCCCTTTCACACTATCACATCGAGTATTACGAGTATTAGTATACGAATTGTGAAAGAATTCCTTGCGACTGCCAAATTTGGTAACAAAATTTATTATTTTAATATATGAATTCCACGCTTTCATAGAACAAATGTGAGAAGTTTTATACAACGGTCCACTAAACCGAGATTTAGGTAATGAGATTTATTTGGTGTTTTCACTGCAATAAACAAATCAAAAAGAGTATTATGACAAAACATTCAAATGGTGTTTCATTTTTTTGATATGAAGTGGAAGTGAGATAGATAGTTTTTGTTTACATTTTCATCTGTCAACTAACGAAAATGCCTGTTGAATGGGTCGGTTCCACAATATTATTCTCCGAAAAAGAAGTTTGTTTGATTTAACAAACAATACAGTGAAACAAATCTTTACATCGTTTTGGAGAAAGTAAGATTTTTGCACTTGATATTTCAAAAGCGATTGATAAGATAAGCGTCCGATACGAAAGCTGGATGCCAAAGCCTCAAGCTCTCTTATCGAATATGCATAAAATTGGCATCGATAAATCTCTTTTTCGTTGGATTCGAAATTACCTTTCGAACCGTTCAATACAAGTTGTATTGGACAGTTTTAAGTGTGAAATTCACCAAATAAATGCTGGCGTGCCCAGGGATCCATTTTGTCTCCGTCCCTCCTCCTCATAATAATTAGGGAGTGATATGCTGTCTGAAACTTCTAATCCATTAAACTGTTTTGCTGACGACAGTACCTTCAGCTTTTCATATTCGTTTCTAGATTCACAGACATGCATGCGTAACTTAACGGCAGCGTATGATAAGCTCAATAAATAATTTCGACAGCATTGTCCAATGGGTAATCCATAACCATGGAGAATTTAGTGCTTCAAAAACTCAATGCTGTCGACTGTCGTTAAAACGAAACCAATCCCGATGCCTCTATTCATGAGGGGCAGTTCAATTGATGAAACCGAAAAGCTTTAAGTCCTTCGTATGTGTATCACTGACCACATTTTGTGGAACGATCACACATTCTGTGATCTACATTCTATAATCTATAAAGCATTTATTCGTCCAAAACTTGAGTACAGTTCTCACAATTGGACAGGTGCTCCAACAACCCACTTCAGCCTATGGGATAGAATTATTCAAAGAAGAGGTACTATGGAAACGATAGGCGATCGAAATATCACGCAAGCATTTGCATCTCTTAAACACCACTTCAAGGTTTCTTGCCTTTCACTTTTTTACCGTTATTTTTACAAACAGTGTTCTAGTGAAATAACCAGTTGCATTCCTCCGCTAAAACGATTCAACCGTAATACTGGTATTTCTAAGAATACACCCTCGAGTTTAACGTACGAACGTATCGTATAGGTACTGTTAAGTATAGAGATTCTTTTTTTAGCTGCATTACCCAAATGTGAAATGTGTTGAATAAACATTGTTGGACGCATACAATTGAACGCATACAATTGAACGCATACAATTGAACGCATCCAATAGAACGTATGTGATGGAACGCATTAATTTTCTTATGTTGCGATTTCTATCAATCTCACATTGTATCTGTCCCCATGGGCTACTGCATTTTACAAAAAAACACTCATATTTTAAAAATAGATAAATCACTCAAAAACGATCTTCAGAATTTCTGTAACATCCTGACTCCATAGGAAAAACAGTTGGCCAAAATCACAATCCCAATCCAATTAACAACTACATGATTTTGCAAGATATATAAACTTTTCGCTTAGCAATATACATAATTTATTTGATTGAATACCCTCACTCAATTTATGAAAATTCAGAGCAAAATAAATTCGAGAAAAAACCCCTTCAGCACTACTTCTACGTTCTTTCTCACCATTTACGAACTCTGGAATAGTCAAAAAACACGCATTTCAAAGATCAAAAAGACTATATTTTGTGTATATATGCTTTTTTGAACAGTCAACGTTTTGACTATATTCTATACGAAGCTAGTTTTGTTCAAACCACCACATTTTGTCTCCAGTGAAAACCAAGCATAATAATACAAAATAAAAACCATGACATCCTTAACTAATTGAAATCTTGCCAACATTCACCCTATTGATTCTAATTATCTTCTCTTCCATAGACTCCACAACATTATCTGCACTTTTATATGCACTATTTTTACTTACTTATTTATGCGCTCAATTCCTTTGTTTCGATTAACCTTACCGTGTTTAATAATACTGCACTGCCATTGGGGCCTACCAATAATCAAATGTAGTAACGACTTAAATATTTAAGGAAAGTAGACCATAATGGTATGGACTATAAAAAATGAACCATATGTTATGTTACATATTTTAGAGCCCTTACCATGAAATATTCATTATATAGGGTCCACCTTAATATTTTAGTCATACCATGGTTGGCCCGTACAATTATGGTCCATTTTTCTTAAATATTTTAGTCATTTCTAAATTTTATTATTGGTAGGGTCAAGGTCCAGTTAAGTAAATATAATACAACTGCCCTAAAAGTATTCTTTCTTTCTTCCTTAAACCAAAAATACTTATTATATTGTTTTTATTTTCAATTAAAAGAGAGATAAGCAAACATTTGTTAAAATAAGAAAGAAAATTTTTCTTCAAAAAATCCATGCTCTCCTTGACAGGTAAAAAGTAGTTTGAGCAAAAAGTTTTAAACTTTTACCATATCTTTTCTTGTTAAATAAGGAGCTGCCGAAAAGAGCTCAAAACACGGCGCTGAAGACAAAGCCAACTCTATAATTACTGCAATGAAAGAACGAATGAAACAGCGTGAACGTGAGAAGCCTGAAATATTCGAACTTATCCGGTGAGTGATCTGACTAAAAATGCTTTAATTTAAAAAAAGATTGTTATTGTTTTTGTGGTTTTTGTTTTTTATATAAATTTTTATTTCTTAAAAAAAAATAAAGTCCATCTAACTTTTTCTATGTACAAATTTAACGAATACTAATTGTATACCTGCATAATTTTTGATCTATAAGAAATCAATTAAATTAACAAAAAAATGTTATACATATATATATACAAAAAAAATACTTACATATATATAATGTAGTGCGGTATTCAGCGTTGAGGAAAAATCTCATACAGGTCATATGAAAGCAGTGAAACAAAGCGTTTTGGATGGAACAAGCAAGTGGTCAGCTAAGATAGCAATAACAGGTTTGAATGAGTATTCACATACAAATCAAAAATAAAACATACAAATATTTTAAAAAAGGTCCAATTGAAAGATAAACGTTTTAACAAAAATCCAAAACAGAAATACGACATTAAATCAAATTTATATCTATTATGTTTTTAAAATTTAAAAATAATAATATACAAAATTGAAAAAAAAAAAAAAAACAAAAGAAAACTATTTTCCCTACAAAATTGCTTAAAACTGCCGTGTGTACGCCTTAAATTTTGTTTCTATTTTCTTTTGTTCTATTTAGATTGTATTTTTTTTGTTTTTAACATAAGATAATGTATCAGTATTTTATTAACTTATATATATTATTAGGGTGGTCCTTATAAGGGTCATTGTCTTATTTTGAATAAAGCACCCCCCTTATTTGTTCTAAATAATTAAAAAAAAATTCCTGCCTGTAAAATTTTAGCTCATTATACGAGTATTAACGTTAACCCGGGCCCCAATCCAAATTTGAAAATCTTAACTTTGGTAATAAATTTATTTTTGGAGCACATTAGTCACTTCTGTTATATTTATAAAAATGTATCTGTAAAAAAATTACAACAGTTATTTCCCCTACTTATAGCCATTTAAACAAAAACATTTTTTTTATTTAATTTTAGTTTTAATAAATGTTGTAAAAATTTTTTAAAACATTTTTTAAACATGACAAAAGTAACTACATGTGTGCAAAAATTCAATTTTCTTGTCAATCATTACTATAGATATGAATTTTTAAAGTTGGATGTACAAAAATACATGGAAATTACCCATATAAGACTGCAGACATCTTGGGGCCGTGTAAACGTTAATAAAATGAGCTAAAATTTTACAGGATTTTTGTTTTTATTTATTTAGAACAAATTAGGGGGTGTGTCATTCAAAATAAGGCAATGACTTTTATAAGGACCACCCTAATAAACATATATAATTTATTTGCCTGTTGTTCACTTTCAGTGCAACTATTTGGCTACGGTTTCATCTATTTCTTAAAATAATATTCAATATTTTACTTGTGCTGCGACAATGGGGCGTATCTCAATGGGCCGTGTTTTGAAACGATTTTGATTTGATGTTTTATGATTTTGTACTGTGTAGATGTGTAAATATTTTGATTGTTTATGTGGCAGTGTACTTTTATAGTTTTTTTTTTTTTTTTTACAAAAATAACACCTATGAGGATGTTTCGAATAAAATCTGTATGTACTTCAAGCTGATTTTAACTAAAGAAAAAACAAGTTTCCATCGGTTAAAAAAAGTATTTATTTTTTTTAATTCAACTAAAAAAAAACTATCGATCTTAGAATGAAGTTCAAAATAGTTTTGATTAAGTTCTGTTTTTCTACGTGAGCAGCCTTAATTTTTTTCTAAATATTTTAAAATATGAAATGCGAAGACGTATGTTTCTGGAAAATTTGGCAAGAACTAGAAAAAGGTCCTCGCCTTCAATATAATGATAAACTTATAAAAACGGAAAGCGGAAAATGGTATCAAATTCAACGACAATTTAATAGGCACTATTTGATCTTTCAAGGTTTGTTTGTAGGTACTAAACATTAATTTCTTAATTTAATATCAGACTGGCACGACACGCTGCAATTAGCCTTAGATACCTAACTGTTTCCAGATGTGCACTCGGTTTTGGTTCACACCACGCTTACAGTCCGTGCAGTGTACAAGTACACGCTACAACTAAAGTTGAAGGCTTCTTCTACACTTCGTTGTCCATCCGGACAAAACTCAAAGACTGCGAGCCCCGATTAAGGATATCTTTGTTTAGTAAAAGTCCATGTCTGATGCCTCAGCGTATATAGCGAGACTGGTGTGATCAAGGTCTTCGGGATAAGCATATGCAAATTAATTTCCTTCTCAGTCCAAACGAAAAGTGATTTGCAAGAGTTTAATTGTACAGCAGTGTTGCAAATATTATTTTGATGTATCGGTGGCAATAACTTAAATCGCATTTTAAATGTCCGCCTTGGATGTTTCAAACATCATCGACATACCTTTGGGGCATTTTCTTTGGTCGGGGCGCTTGTAAGGCTGATGTTCTTAAATGAACCCTGAATTCAAATTTTCACTTATTGTCATATATGTTGAAAGCTCAAGGCTTCTTGCACCTTTAACAGCTAGTAGTCAAACAACCATTGATTTGTACTTAACCAACCTGTTTCCTCCGTGAGTGGTTGGGGAGTTTACTATACTTTGCTGTAGGTAAATGCCTTTATTTGTATTGCATAAATGCGTCATATAAGTTCTCAACCATTCCATTCTAAAATCATTACTCATGAACAAGTGAGGGCTTTTTTCTGGTGTTGTTTTGTATGTTGAAATGTAAGACTTCTTAAATTGTTTTTAGTTTTCGGTCATAAAATTTTGTAAAATTAATACTAGTAGAGAACAGATATTTTTTTTTAAGAGGAAGACAGTTTCAAACATTCAAATTTTGGTTACAAATTGCATGTTATTGGGATTTTTTCATATGAATAATATTGGAGTAATTTTATTTAATGCGTTGGTACGAATTTAATTAAATACAACTCGATTGATTGATGTTGTCTTAATGTTTATAGAATACATATTTATATAGATATACATGTATAGTGCTTATTTTAACTCAGTTCGATTATTTATAATTCTATAAGCTCAGGTAATTTGTAATGTACTTACATATTTTAAATGGCCAAGATTTTGTTCGCGCATTGTAGGTATATATTTTTTAAGAGTTTTTTTTTTCAATTTTCTCAAATTCGATTTCTAGAGGTGATAAGTCAGACATAGAATAAAACTATATTAATTAAATTTTGTATAAACAAAAACAAAAATGACTTTTTCTTTTTTTAAGGTGTTCCAAGAACGTCTGATTATAAAAAATCAGTTAAAGACAATTTATTATCAAATTAAAACGCAAATTTAATCCTTTCTGATGGTCTGGTGAAAGGGGCACATTTAGTAGTTGATTAAACGATTTGATGATTAATAGTTTTTGTCTCAAATAAATAAAATTAAAATAAAACTGCCGGAAAATAGATAAAAATCGGAAAATATCCATTTTTATTGAGTTTCTTAATAACGAAACATACATGTTTCGTATATTACAAGAATCTTTAACTTCAAAGTAATTTCTGAAATGTATCTTTTAAATAATCTATTGAGAAATTTATTTTGTTCTTTCGACACCAAAAAATATGACTTTCTTCCAATTTATATTATCTCAGAAAAATCTTAAAAATCCAATTATAAGACTTTCATTCATTTCTTAAAATAAAATACTAAACAACGTAATGTTTGAGGATTTTTCTCAAACTAATAACTAACTTACTAGAAACATACATGGATCGAGCGTTGTTGTGTGGAGAAAAAAAAGTAGTCCTATCGATTTCGAATACCTCCATTTTGTTGCGTTTTGATAATTAGAACAAATGGGCATCAATTTTTTTTTTGATAACGTCTTTAGCCCTCTACCTTAGCTCAAAGTTTCGACTTTTCGGAAAAAAAACATGTTTTTTCCGTTATATTTAGATTTCTTAACAAGTTTGAAATAATTTCAAAATAATTTATTAATGAAACAATTTACAAAATAATTATGATATTAGCTTTATTTAGACACAAGAATAAAAAAACTAACTAGCAAAAACTTAAAAATTCATAATAACTAAAATACATATTTATTTTTACTTCTTTTAATTTTTTTTTGGTGTTGAAAAACGGAAAAATTCTTCCCGAATGTATTCTTGATTAAGACCGTCTCTGCATTTTTCACCAACTACTGCACTTGAAGCTTCGGTCACCATCTTCACGCAGCGCTCAACTGCTTGAGTGTGACAAGGGTAGTTTGGAAATGGCATGTCAATGTCAATTGGAGATTTATTTTGGAGAATGCCTTCCAAATCCTTATCACTTAATTTCTCCAATAATGGGGGTGATGTTTCTTCTGATTTAGTCCATATAATTAAGTCAAGATAATATTTGGTGCTGACGGTTAATTTCGGTAGTTTAAAGACCCACGCCTTTGCTTTTTTGACGCAAAGGTAATTCATTATAGCATGAAGTTGACAAACGAACCATTGGAGTGATCTCCCTAAGTTTGACTCTATAAGCCGGATAACCCCACTTTTTCAACCAGTGCTTGTAGCAGTTCCATTGCAACCAACAACGGACAGTATACATAAATCCAGTTCTCCGTTTGCAAGAAAGGAGTTAATAGAATCTGCTAAAGTTTTTCCTTTTCCACAGAGTGTGGTAAGATGTCATAGATTTTTTATACCCGGCTCAGTGATTATCGAAATATGCTCCTGCACTTTAATCACTCTGCTGTATCGTTGACCTAAAAAAAAAATAGTGACAATTTAGCTTATTTTGCAAAACTGAGCTTCGGTAGAGGGCTAACAAAAGCGAAATTTATTTTTAACTTATTTTTAACGTGTAGTTAACCTAATTATGCAACTTTTTAAAACTATTCGGAATCGAAAATCTCAAAACAGTTTGACGCTCCACTCTTATACATATTTCGTTTTTCATAAGTGACCCGAAAAACTATTTTAAGCAAATATTGAAAACATCTTAGTATACATATCTCAGTCTTTATCTCATATGCATATCGTACAAAATGATCGTTGGGTAAAATTATAATCACCTCGTGTTAAATGACGTATAAAGTTGTCGGTTTCGATGTAAAATGTTCTTTTGAAAATTATAATTATGACATTATTCTATTTTGATGTTTCATTTCTAATAATTTTATTCACTAATTTTAATTTTTTAAGAGGATTAATTTTTATGAATTTGAGTAAACAAAACAAAATTTAGTATTTCAAAAGAAGCATTTATTTATGTTTATTTATTTTTTTGTTTGAACTAGAGTATTAATGCGCTGGATAAAAAACGATGCTTGTTAGTACTTGCTAGTATGCGAATGCTGTTTGATAAAAATAAGAGTTGATGGCTTTAAAAAAATATGAAGTTCGCAAAAAAATAAATTAAAATCATTTAAGAAACTTAAGCACCACTTTGGAGATAATTCACCACTTAACATAAGAAATACTTTGTTTTATTATTTGTTTAAAATCAACAACAACTAAGCTTGATTCATATCGAAAAAAAATGTACCTATAGATTTATTTCATATATAAATTGACTTAGAATATTTAATTTAACAAAATAAATCACTAAAGATAGATACAATTGATGTACTATTAATTTGTAAGCTACCGCTCGAATTTGCATTAACAAAAACAATTAAATCTAAAACTGACAGAAAGTATTCAATTGAAATTAAATACAAAATATAAAAATAAAATACGTAAAAATATTTAGTAATTTTATATTTTAATTAATTAATAATTCAAAATAATCAAACTGTCTAAGACGAATTTATGTATGTGTTTGATAGATAATATAGAAATCATAGAAAAGGGAAAAACACCCTTTCAAATGAAATTGCTTAGAAAGGAAATTGCGATTTTATTTCTTCAGTGTAGTCCTTTTTCATATATTATGACAATATTTTCAATTATGCCCATATCGCCTTTTTCACTTTTGACAAAAAATCAACAATAGCAGGTCAGTATATCGCTTTAACATTGACGACGTTATTTCAGGGGAGGATTGTGGCAAATAATTTGACGTATTTTTATTCAAAATATAACTTCTTACTTTGAACAGCCCTTAGATATTTGGATTTCAGTTGGAAGAATCAGCTTAC
The DNA here is from genome assembly GCA_949320155.1 of Melangyna quadrimaculata. Taxonomy (NCBI): domain Eukaryota; kingdom Metazoa; phylum Arthropoda; class Insecta; order Diptera; family Syrphidae; genus Melangyna; species Melangyna quadrimaculata. Next base: position 20,544,538 of record OX439486.1, read on the forward strand.
TATACTGAAGACTTTGGTCATACGCTGTTGTTTTGTTTTTATTTCTTTTCATCTACATAAATTTTTTGTGATAAAAATCTAATATGAACTATATGCAACAGGATATCAAATTTATGGTGATATTTTGTATGATATAAATGCATGCCAATGCATGTCAAATAAAATTGAATTTGAGTGTTTCAACGAAACAACAACAAATCATAAGTGCGCTGCCACAAAGTTGAGGCTGATGGAGTTATTCCTGTTTCACGTGCGGTTACCGAATATCTTTTTATTAATTAAAAATAGGTTTTACCGGCCTTAAATTCATATACATTGGCGTTTCGTCCGGGCGATCTCACTTGAAATCTTTATTTGACTAGTGAGGGCCTTGATAAATCTTCTACTTCTCTGATTTATTTCAGTATCGTTTTTTTATTATAAAAATAAAAACATTCATGTTTTTCATTAAAAACTCTTTGCTCTGATAAAAAAAAAAGATGACTGCAATAAGCTTGTTCATTGAAATTAATCTAGCGATTGTGAATGAAGGAAACTCTTTCCTGCCATGTAACCACATACATATATAGCATAAGCTATAATCTCCATTTTATAAGAGATACAAATTGAAAGCACAGCTTTCATCGCTTCTAATTTAACCTTAACAAAGGTTATTATTATTGTTGTTGTATTTTGCATGCAAATCTATTATTCACGCGTGTAAGCAAAAAACAAGAAGCAGTATTTGACTCCCTCCAGTGTTAGCACAATGCTAAGAACCATATTGGGCTCTTTAAAACTGTTCCATGTACACTATAGATGACAATAATGTAACATTTTCATTATTCATTATTCATTATCTATCTATATATCTATAGATGATATTAATTCATGGACCATCCAAAACGCGCTGCTGATATCATATTATTGTTTAGTCTTTAGTCTTCTAGCTATCGAAAGACAAATAGGGTTTGATTTAATGTTTACCATAAAAAAAATATTTATTAGTTCCTACTTCCAAATGAAATAATCTTTGAAATGTTCGCCCTTAAATTGCACATAAAAAATATCAACTTCAAAAACACCTCTTCAAATTATTTGTTTCCTAACATTTTCCCACATTTTCTCAATAAAAAAAATAAATAGGTACTACAAATCTCTATGATATACAAAATATATCTACCAACTTATATAAAAAAAAAGACCAGAATAAATTCGAAAAAAAAACTAATAAATAAAAAGTAGCTTAAAGTTGCTTGAACACTCAATATTTAAAAAAAATATTAGATTTTTATTAATCACGCCTAAAAATCTAAAAAAATCTAAATCAATTAATTTATAACAAACTTCGAAACAAGCTAAAGAAATATAAAAAAAATATAATTATTTAAAGGATGACATTCGGTGTGGACCCAGATACACACATAGATTCATTAGAACAGGCTGAGCAAGCAACCGTTGAGGGAACATCTAAATGGTCATGCAAATTAACAATTACAGGTACACAACTTAAATTTATTATTTGATTTGTTTTTTTATTTTTCTTAATTATTTTGATTTTAAAATTTAAAACGAAAACAAAACAAAAAACACAAAAAATTAATATTAATATCACAGTTTGTTATAGTGCACTATTATGAGATTCAAAAAAATTGTATTCATCAGAGCTAAGTTATTTGTTTTTGATGGGATAAAGTATTCAAATTCAAAAAAAAAGGAAAAAAACACATTTTGGAATTGAGTGCTTAAGCTTACACCCCCACCCCGCCCCATAATGTTTATTCCATACTTACCTATATGTTGAACTTTTTAAATGATTAATGTCTTTCTGACTTTACAATGCGCCTCATAATCTGAAGATTTTCTCTTTATAGCCAATATCCTGAAACGCAGTTTTCTTGCAAATACTTTGTGTACTACCTTGTACATATATCACACAATTATTATAGCCGCTTAAGGTGCCAGTTGTAGTTTCCATTGAAAACCATAATTGAAAATTTTTATTTGTAAATTTAATTTAATATAATAATTAAAGATGTTTTTGATGCAAAAGTAAAGCTTATAATTATGACTTATTAAATATTTTAATTAATACCTTATTCTAACAAAGACCTATAACTTCCACATAGTATGGCTTTTAATATTTGAACGATAAATGGAAAGGAAGTTCAATCATTGCAATAAATTTTGGCATTAAAAAGCCTTTGATTTTTCTTTTCTTCCGTTCCAAAGTTGCAATTTTAAATTTTCAATGTTGATTTTAAATAAAAAAAAGAGAAGGGATGAATGATCCATTTTTTCCTCCCAAATCGTATATTTGATTACTATCGAATCTTAATTTTCAAAACCTACATAATCCCACAATAAGTTTCATGGCACGTCCCGGAAAACAACAGAAAATTGAGTTTTCTCCATTATCTTTGTATTAAATAAGGTGCCAGTTATAGCTATCATTGGAACTCATCGTTGAAAATGTTAGTTGTTGAATTTAAGACCGTTTAATCATTGAATATATTAATGCAAAAATAAAGGGTGTCCCTTAATTCGTCAACAGTATTTTAGAACATGATTCTTGGGTATATTCTAAGAAAAACATCGTTTTACAGTAAAGGCATATCTCCAATTTTGATATTATTTATAATGGATTTTAGAAAAGTCTTACTTTGGTGCTAATTTTTTGATTTTGGGGTCAATTTTCTCCAGAAAATGCGTAATCAATATTTTTTTTTGAATGTATGTGACATTACTAAAAATCAATGACAAGTTTGTCGAAAAATATAGATTTTATGATAATTTGGAAACCAGCGGCAGGTAAAATTTAAAAAAAAGTTCGAAAAGCTATGAACAAAAATTATTTGTGTGTTTTAATGTAATTTTTTAACCATGTTTTTTACTTAAACAGTTACACTTTTTAATTCCTTGGTTTGAATGTATGCTACTAAAACTATCACTTAAGTTGAATTCTACAAACTATCTGCAGTTGTTGCGAAATGATTTATCAGAACTATTGGAGGTCATTCCATTGGTTCAACTAGCTTATTTCTTACTTGATGGTGCTTCAGCTCCCCATGGTCAAGAGGTTAAAAATTGACCAGATGAATACGCGGTAATCGCTGGATAGGAACAAATTCGAACAGTTAAATGGCCTGTAAGATCTCCTGACCGTACAATATTGGATGTGTTATTTGAATGGGGAAGAATAAAATAAATCTTTTGTTAAACCAAAATAGCAACTTTAAGTGAATTAGAAAAAAGAAGTGAGGCAGTAGCTAGCATCACTAATATACCTATATAAAAAAAAAAATAATACGCGAATCGAGGGGAGGGTTGTTTGGCCAGGGGACCATTGAGAGAGTAATAAAATATAAAAAAAAATAAAGCAGACAAAAGAGGCAGTAAATACCCAAATATAGTTAAAAAATCGAGTACGTTTTTACACTAAGTTTAGTTCAAAAATTTCTTTTGTCAGCAACAGCGTTGCCATAAAGGAGTTTATTTTATTTGAACTTAAATTAAAATTGTAAAATAATTATTTTCTTTATTTAATAAAATTTCAGAGATTTCCAATTTCAATGTATAATATATACATAAATAGATTAATATAAACCTTATTTTTATATAACAGGTTGTCCAGTAAACAATGGATGACCTTGGAATGCCTAATAGTAGACTTTATGACCGTCCTGAAAACTAATAAAAAAAAATCTATCCCAACCACAAGAAAAGATATGTGCATTTTTTTGTTCAGTGCATTATTTTTTGCGTTACCTTACGTATTTGAATACCACGACTACAAGTTAATGAATGGTATAATTTATTATTGATGATTTTATGATTGTGCGTTTTGAAAAAAAATAATTTGTGGTAATTTAGTATTCTTACTACGGCAACCATGTATGTACTGACTATTTTTGTTCAAAAGCAGACGCTAAAAATGGACTGCAAAGTACTCATCATAAACAGAACTTCCTTTTTTCCCTGTCTATCATAGTATAGTGCATGCGTATTATAACAAAATATCAACTAGTTCATTTCATAAAAATTTAAAACTTGCCTAACTTGCCTATGAATTGCAAGTAAATAAAATAGTGTCTATTCATTTCTATTAAAAAAAAAACCTAAATTAAAAACCAAAAATTTTTTGGTATCAGGGCACGCAAACCGGAGTAAATTCACTCTCTCGAACCTAAATTCATACTTAATCGAACACGTCCAAAGAAGGGTAGGTACTGTCAAAACAGCTGTGAAGAATCAAACATTTTTTTTTCTTTTAATATGAAACGAAATATACACAGGAAATTGATTTATTTTATTGCTTTTGGTAATGTAAATAATATGCATTTTGATTCAATCAATACAAATAGAAGTATCTGCTGGAATAATTCAAATGAAAATACATAATTATGTACGGAATTTAGTTTGCAGAATCTCCATACGACGACGTAACTCTTAACAACTAGATAATTTCAGTGCTGCTGTTGTTGCATTTTTATTGATCGAGTTACTCAGATAAATAAAATATTTAGTTTTTCATTGATACAAGTTATTGATAGTGTTTTTTTTTTTACATAAGAAATGTTAAATTAAATAAGAACTTTCGCGAACTTTCGAATGAAATCCAACCACAAAAAAAAAATAGAATTGTAAGCTGTCAAAGCGTAACCAGAATAGAAAATAGATCTATTCGAGCGTGGAGCTCAAGCTTAACGATATTTACAATCTCAAGCGACTCAACGCCTGAGGTTACATTTCGGTTTGTTTCATACGAATTCATTGTTTATATTCAATATGTCAAAGTCGGAGCGACCTAACGCGTGATTGTGATTTACTTGTCATTGGTTTTCCCAATTATCATAGAATATATGAGCTTTTTTGTCAAATTTGTCTTTGATTTATATTTTTATTGCTGTTACGTTCATTACAAAAATAGTTATGTTTATTACGCATTTTCTGGAGAAAATTGACCCCAAAGTCAAAAAATTAGCATGGGCAGGAAAAATGGAACAGGCTAAAAACTGAATATCTTAAGACTGAGAAAAGACATCAAATTTATTTAATCGCAGTTACGAAGGCTGATATTTCTCCTAAAACCAAAAGCCTAAACGAAGTTTCTATCCTTAGCACTAACAGCGCAATTACCGTTAACATGGGTCAGGGTACACCATAGTAAGACTTTTCTTAAATCACTTATAAATGATATCAAAATTGTAGCCTAAGCAAAGCGATTTTCATCAAACTTTGGACACAATTTTAGTTTATGTTTATTTCATCAATTAGAGTTTATAACATCTTTTAGATTACGCTTAAATATAGATAAATATAATATTGATAATAATATAAATTAATATGTGCAGTAAGTGTTAATAAAATAATAATAAATAAAATAAATAAAATAAATAAAATAAGGATTAAGTTAACAGGACATTAAAACAATCATGACATTTCTTTTAAAAGAATCTCTTGAACAGACTTGAAAAATATCTATACAGTGTAAAACGCTATTGGTTTTTCTGATGCAACGGGATATAGATTCATTTCTTCCATAATTGGAAATCACGTAGATAAAAACACATTCGGAGGCTTCTACTAATGAAATAAAAGCTCATTCGCTCAAGTAGGTACGAGCAATTTATATGATTACTTAAAGTATCTTTGATCATCATTATTGAAAAATATCTTCTTTCCATCTCTAGCATTTGCATCTCAAAAAGCTGACACCTTACTGTATATGTAGGTCTAGGTATATTCCAGTTAATCTTATTAAAGGCATATCTAGTGAAACTTTTCTGTACTCTTTCTATCCTAGAAGAATGTTTTTTTGTAATAGGGATTCCAGACAACACTACAATATTCGAGATTAGATCTGACAAAGGCAGAGTAAAGACATTTGAGTGTGTAGGGATCGGAAATTTCCTTCGTGTTCCTTCTTACAAAACCTAACATCTTATACGCTTTATTAACTATATAATCAATATGGTAATTAAAAGACAACTTACGATCGAATATAACCCCGAGGTCTTTCTTTTGAATTACTTTTTCAAGGACACTATTGTTGATTGAATGATCGAATAAATAGGAGACAGTCTTCGACAGATTTAATGTTTTTGAAAATTTGTACATCATCAGCAAACAGCAAATAGTTTGAAAATTTGAAAGTATCCGGGATATCATTTATGAAAAGTATAAAAAACAAAGGTCCAATGTGACTTCCTTGGGGGACTCCTGAAGTCACATTAATCGCATTAGACTTAAATTTACCTATTTTAACGAATTGGATCCTACCACTCAAATATGAGCATATCCACTTTAAAAAATGAGAATGAAATCCCAGAACCGACAATTTATGGACAAGAACCTCATGATTTACCCTATCAAAGGCCTTAGCAAAATCTGTGAAAACTATATCTGTCTGTAACCCACTAGCAAATCCTTTGACTACGGAGTTACACAAAATTGTGAGGTTTGTAGCCGTGGATCTGCCCGATACAAAACCATGTTGAGTTTCAGCAATTACATTTTTTGTAATAAAATAAAGTTTTTCGCAAACAATCTTCTCAAAAATTTTTGGAATAACAACTGGAAAGTTGTTTTTTTCTATATAAACTTTAAGTTCTTTATTAACAAAAACTAAATCAAGAATGCGATTAAGCATATTTGGAATAACATTCAATTGCGTTAAGTTCAACTAACTATATAAATCAATGACTGAACTTTCTTAAGGTTCTTATGTGATCCCCTTAGAGGGGAAATTGAATTTGTTTTGCTCAAAAAATAACGGTACTGCCATTCATACAACCAATATAATAAAAATTGATTTATTTCAAAAACGGCTCAAACGATTTTGAAAAAACAAATTTGAGGTACTTGTAGACTGTTATTAATATTTTGATAGAAAAAAAAAATGTATAACGGTTTTAACGGTACCTGTCATAGAACCGATATTATGGTTTTCAAATTTCTCGTTAACGGCTACACCAATTTTAACCAACATTTGTATGCAAGAGCTCCTTTATAACACAAACAATTATGCATAAACAAATTTTAGAAAAAAAAAATATTTTTGGATTTTTAAAAAAATATTGATTTTTTTTTTTTTAATTCAATACCTTGAAAACGGGTTAATGATTTTTATTTAATTTTGTGTTAAATTGTATTTTATTAAATACAAAAAGTTTGCATATCAGATTTTATTTTTGAAAATATGCAAAAAATTGTATACATAAAAAATTCATAAAAAAAACAGTAACTATTTTTGATTTTTTTCTTTATCAAACGAATCAAATGACAAATTAATAGTAATCTATACTATTAATTTATGTTTATTTTTTTTTTATGTTATCATACTATTATGAAACCAATGCACATGTACATACATCATTAATTTCTAGCTACGTTAAAGTTGTTATCTACGAGAACAAGTATATGTGCGATCCAGTCATGTCCATGTTTTTCTTATAATATACCTACCCAAGAATCATGCCCTAAAATAACCGTGCAGAAAAACATTTTAGCTTTCGACATGGCACTAGAGAGTTTTAAATAGATTCTGGAAAGGCCCTAGCATGGCTGAGTAATGGCTAAAACTAGGGCCTTTTTTTTAATTCGATACCTTGAAAACGGGTTAATGATTTTTTTTTTTAATTTTGTGTTAAATTGTATTTTATTAAATACAAAAAGTTTGCATATCAGATTTCATTTTTGAAAATATGCAAAAAATTGTATACATACAAAACAAGAAAAAAAAACAGTAACTATTTTTGATTTTTTTCTTTATCAAACGAATCAATTGACAAATTTATAGTTATCTATACTACTAATTTATGTTTATTTTTTTTTTATGTTATCATACTATTATGAAACCAATCATTAATTTCTAGCTACATTAAAGTTGTTATCTACGAGAACAAGTATATGTGCGATCCAGTCATGTCCATGTTTTTCTTATAATATACCTACCCAAGAATCATGCCCTAAAATAACCGTGCAGAAAAACATTTAAGTTTTCGACATGGCACTAGAGAGTTTTAAATAGATTCTGGAAAGGCCCTAGCATGGCTGAGTAATGGCCAAAACTAGGGCCTTGTCAATTATGAACCCTTTTGCCTCGTCAGAAAAACCACTCTAGGCCCCGGACCAGCAAAAACTAGATTTGTTCCTTTTTTGCTAGAAACATTAAAAAAGGGTATTTTAGTATCGGTTGTGATCCGATAGTAAAATAACTCAGATCAAAAATAAAAACCTGAATAATAAAAATAATAGCGTAAATTTGTATGAATTTAATACGATATTAAAGCAAATTTAGTATGATACTGGGCATTTTTGTAAAATACTCTTATTATCATATTATTTGATTTAGGATCGTGAACAAAACTGCGCTTAATCTAAACTACATCCCACCACAAAAACAACCGGCTATGAACCACTTGAGATGAACCATCTGGTATTAAGTAAATATAGTTTAAGACAGTAAATTATAATTTTTGATTAACTTTAATGAAAAGTTCAAAAAGCCTTTGGTTGGGGTGGGTGGTTGAAAATAGAGATTTTCGAAATTAAATACCTATATGATTATCTTGGTAGTATGTATTTGCAAGAGCGTGAAATTTTTAACTTTTTTTTATTAAACCAAAACTGATCAATTATCATAAAAGTTAAAATTTGTATTTTTCGATTCATCGATTCAATTTTTTTAGTTAAAATTTTGCATATGTATCAATAACGATAGTGCTTAGTCTGATAGGATGCCTAAAACGTCCAACAAGTTCTTACAAGCGAGAACCTTACGAGAGTATGGAACATTTTCATCGTCTAAATTTTAGTTACTGAAAACTTGCAAGGGCTTGACGTATATTTGACAAGTTTTCCTCGTCTAGATTTTCCCTAAAGAAAACTGACTAGTGCCATGTCAAAACTAGACAGAAACTGGGCATTTTTCCAGCCGGGTACTATTGACGATTTAAGGGGCACACTGTAAAGCCAAAATTATTTCTCCTCCAAAAAAAAAAAAAAAAATCATTTTGACACATTATCTTCCCCATAACGTAACTCTTATTTTTTACTTGCGACGTAGTATAGGACATGTTTAGGATTCGTGCAAGAAATCGAACTAAAGATAATAAATTTCCCTAACATTACGATGATAAGAAATGCGAAAAAAAGGGGGTCCCGCAATTATGTCTGTCTGTCTGTCATTGTGTCTCTATCAAAATTAAAGCGATTTTAAACAAAATTAATTTTTAAGAAAACCGCTCTAACAATTTTTAATTTTTTTGTTCGTATATTCATATTTGTCAAACTTATCAGATGGCATACTTTTTTAGATCAACAGTCAACTCCACTTAACTGCACTCCGCTTAACTCAAAATATCGGTTATCTGAAACAAGAAATTTATTCCGGAGTCTTTTTGAGAATTTTTCACACAAACTGCTTTGCATAACTGAACTTCACTTAATTGCAAACGCCAGGTAGTTGAAACAAAATTGTTTGCCTCAAATGAACATTTTTCACTTATTTAACTCCGCATAAGTAAAACGACCGTTTTTTTGTTTTTAAATATGTTTTATTCATATTCGTTTTGTGATTAAAAATGTAAAAAGCTTTGTTGTTTGAATTGTTTTATATGAATAATAACTATTTTGACACAATACAAAAAGTCATACCTATTTTTTTTTGATTTTCATGCTTAATAAAATTTAATTTGTTTTGACAAAACTCCGCTTATTTGAAACAAGTTTCAATTATCCGAAGTTCGGTTAACTGAAAACTCCGCTTAACTGAAACAAATAGTCTGCAGTTATGGAGTTCCAGTTAAGTGGAGTCGACTGTATCTGTTTAGATATTAAAATAACAAATTTATGGTAATTTTTAGTTTTAAATTATTTTTAAAACTTTTCTAACGATATCAGATTATAATGGAGCCAATACATATGCACATTGTCATTTTTAACCTACGTTAATGTTGTTAGCTACGAGAGATAGTTTCCAGTCGTGACCTTGTTTTCAATGACCATTGGTCATCTCTTTCATTTAAAAATTAAAAGTCATTTTATGAGAAAAGTTGTGCCAAATTATTTTTTTTACCTAGATTTTACCTTTTTTTTACCCTTTTTACCTAGAATTAGATTTACTTTGGCATCAAAACAATCATTTATTTTTCTCATCCAAAAATTGAAAATTAATCATGCCGATTACAGAACCCGCAGAACTCGATCTGCAGTGATTCACAGTGCAGTCTTCTCTTTCCTTTTCACAATAAATGAGTAGATGGGAAAGTAAGCACTGCACTGCGGATCGAGTTTTGCGGATTCTGTAATCGACATGAATATTTTCAATGATGGTTTTCAATGATAGCTATAACTGACTACTTACCGTATTCCTTCTGATGGAACTATTTTAGAACGAGTGGAGGTAAGGTCCTCTGCTTATGTCTGTGTCTGGCTGTTTTTTACTAGTAATACTCGTACATACATTATGTCCAAGTATGTACAGTTACTGCACACAAACAGTATGGCATTGTATTTCTTTGTTAGACTACTGCTATCGGAGCGTAGACAATCTTCCTTTTTTTGTGGGTCAGAAAGTAAGAACGTACCTATTAAAACTGAGGTTCTATCCATGTCAGTCTGCTATTCGAGTCGATCGAAAATTTCAATTCACGTGAATGTTACATTCAATTTACTTCAAATTTAAGTTTATAAAATGTTCTTTAAATTCGACTGCAAAGCTTATAAAATTATGAAGGGAAAACATATGATTTTGTTTGACATATTTGTACATTAAATAAGATTTTGGAACGATAAAACATTCCACGAGAAAATTGCAGGATAATGGGATTTAAACACTAAAATTGCTTTTATCTAAACTTCTTTTAAATTTTAACAGACCATTAAATTTGTTCAGTTTCTCAAATGTAGAAAAGCGAAATTTTCACATCCCTGTATAGAAAACATAGGTTCCGCTCCTCTTACATATTATGAAGTATACGATAGTAAGTGAACGAACATTATTCATAAATACAAAATGTAATGAAATGAAAAAAATTCTGTTCTTTTTTGCCACAAAACGTAAAAGAAATATTGCTCACACTTCAAATATTAAACTGTATTAAATTTTTAGCGTTGTTATGCTAATAATTTGTTGTTATGCTAATTTAACGACAAATATTATTCGTATGATAATTATGGTAAAAAATAAAAACAATTGTGCGTGTATTTAAGCAAAAAAGCAAAAGTACACCCCAAAATCCAAGCAGACACATCTGCGAGGATCTATTATGAATATGTCACTAGGGGACATGTTTTTCTCGCGAATTGTACATTTTTTAATCGGATTTTTGTTGCTTGACAGGCACAATTGTCTTTACTTATTTTGATCATTCAATGAAAGCGAAAAGCTACCAGGGCCAATTTCATAAACATTCACTAAAATCGCTTTTATCGAAACTCCATTTAAATTATAACAGACCAATAAATGTTGTCAGCTTCACCAATGTCGAAAAGGGAACCTTTCGGGATATTTTAGTTAAAATTGAGTTTGCTCACATCCCTGTACACAGAAAATTGGTTTTGCTCCTCTTACATATGAAGTATACGGGAAAAAATGAAACAGCATTATTCATAAATACAAAATGTCATGAAATGAAAACAATTATGTGTGTGCTATTTGACAGCAATTTTGTTGCCACAAAAAGTAAAAGAATTATTGCGCGCACAACAAATAGTGTATTAATTTGTTTGCGTTGTTTATCTAATTTAAAAACAAATATATTTCGTATAATAATTGTAAAAAAAAACAAAAGCAATTGTGCGCGTATTTAAAATAAAAAAGGTACACTCCAAAATCCTTTCTATTATGAAAATTTCATTAGGGTACGTGTTGTTCTCGCGAATTATATAGTTTTAAACGGATTTTTATTGCTTTAAGATACACGCACAGTTATCTTTACTTTATTTTATCCTTCACTGAAATATAAACAATTTAAAACACTTAACAATTTGTTTTCTTTCTTAAGATCGCCACAGATATAATTTCTGCATGGGTACTTTTAGTTACCATTACCAAGGCGTTGAATCTCATGCTGCTCTTCATCAGAAGACCAATCTATTATTCTAAAAAGAAACCCAAAATGTAGGTATTACCTGTTCAAAATGTTTAAACTAAACAATAAAGGTTTACAAAGTTGTTCTTTGTCTTTAAGATGGTCCTGGCTGTGGCTCAGGATCAATTATCGGATTAGAAAATATTGGCTGATTACTGATGGATGACTCAAATGGAGTCAGTGTTGGAAGTTCTTCGTCCAATAAATGCGTCATAGTCAATGAATGTGCTGGCTTCAACTATGTTGCTACATGTTTCCCCGTAACAGTTTTGGCATGCTGCTGAACATTTCAGTCCAGCTTTCCTGCACCCACATAATGCACCGTTATTGCCTTTACAACGACAAAATATCATCTTAAATGGCTCAGGAGGCGCTGGAGCTTTGGTATTTAGTATTGGAATGTACACGTTTGGTGTTTTTTTCCACCCCCATTCCTCTGGGTCCTTGTATCGACGAAACCATGATTAAATTTTACGATACACTCGATAATAAATTCTTTAAGAATTTCATATATATATATCAATTATCAAATTATATTAGCTTCGCAGGTCCCATTGATAACAATTATTCAATGAAAAGGTAAAAAATACAGCTCTAAATGATCAAAATGTATCATATTTCATATGTTTTCATACAAAATGCATAGGGCCCAGCCCGACACCATAGTGTAGGTTCGAAGGTGTACTTTCTAAAAGTCCTTATAATAACCTTTCTAAGGACTTTTTCCAAATCTTTGATTGTATCGGCTGATAGCCAATTAAATTTTAGGAAGCTACCTGAAAGTCGCTAGCTAACAAATAGTATGATTAGCTAACGATTAAAAGGTGTGTCTTGACCCTGGTGTCGGACGGAGGGTTAAATATGGGAATTATTTTTTCTTACAGAGATACACTTACACAACACATTTGATTTGTATCTCAAAGATATTCACAATTACAAAATTGTGTCACTGACTGTTAGTTTATTTTATTTATTTAAGTACCTATTTCCCGTTATCTGCGCCAAACATTGTTAGTTTTTGATCGATTTATTTATTTAGTAGTGACGAAAAGGGTTATTAAATATTTAAAGAAAATAGAGCCAACAATAAAATAATATACAAAAATTAAAAATTAATAAAATAGATTAATTGATACCTCTTGGTGTAAACCCATTTACCAGGTAAAATTTTAAATTTTTGAAAAATAAGTATACAAAAGGCTTTGCTATACTCATCTACAAAAGACAAGTGATTTTTTGTTTCAATTAAGTGAAAAAAAGATATGACCCTTTAATTATATTTTACTTGAAAATTGTCATCTTATTTTAACTATAACTTTTTCACTTTGAATTAACGATACAAAATTGTAGAAAATTTAATCTCTACAAAAAAGATCAACACATTTTTTCTGTGAGATAAACGGTAAACAAGATATCGCAGAAAAACTTTTTCAAGATGGCGGCCAAATGGGGGGCTTTTAGCCCCGAAACTCGTATGGTATACGCACAAAAATAAAAATTTGTCCAAATTAAAATGTAACATTCGGTCAAAATTTTGTAACATTTCAATGGAGTGAAATGTGCACGGGATGTGATGGTGATGACTTTCACGACGCTTGTAAAGGTTATTGAGACGAAAATGAGCTTTTAGTTAATAAGGGTGTTTAAAAGCCCGTTAGATTTAAAAACATTTGATGAAGCCAAAAATCCTCATTTTAAAGCTAAATGACCTTTTAAATATTTAAAAATCCTTCATGAAATCGGGCATTTAACATTTGTTTTATTTCTAAATATCGTCACATAAATAATTTCTGCCTAGGTACCTAGCACCATTACCAAGTAAAAAAACAAATCCTGTTTACGCGGAAAAATATTTGGCGTTGAATCTCATGTTTAAGAGATGTCAACTTTTTCTTCTTCAGTCGTTTAAACACCATTATAAACTAAAAGCTCATTTTCGTCTCATTAAAATTTAAAAGTCTCGTGAAAGTCATCACATCCACTGGACATACATATTTTGATATCCCATTTGTTTTTTTTTTTTGTTTGTGCTTTTGCATATTAGAACTAAAAACTATGAATAGGTAATACGTTTTGGGTTTCTTTTTAAAATAATAGATTGATCATCATCTTCTTAGGTTATCCTCAACATGAAGAAGAGCAACATGAGATTCAACGCCAAAAAGTATTCCGCGTCCACAGGATTTGCTTTTTACTTGGTAAGGATAGCTAGATACCTATGCAGAAATTATTAATGTGACGATCCTTAGAAAGAAAACAAATATTTAAGTGCTTTAAATTGATTTATATTTCTGTTAGTGATAAGAAAAAGTAAAGATAACTGTGCATGTATGTTCAAGCTACAAAAATCCGATTAAAAAACACACAATTCGCGAGGAAAACAAGGTCCCCTAGTGAAATATTCATAATAGAGCCTCACCGATGTGCCTGCTTGGATTTTGTGGTGTACCTACTTTTAACTTGCGATATACGTAGCAAAGGGCAAGTTTAGGATTAGTGCACAAAAAAACTAGAGATAATAATTTTCCCTAACATTACGATGATAGAGAACGCAAAAAAAAATGGATTCTGTCCGTCGGTCTGTCTGTACCTCGACCTGCAGCCTGAACGGCTGAAGCGATTTTCTTCTTCTTATGGGATTCCCTAGAGGGGAAATTGAAATTTTTTTTAGCTCAAAAAAATAACTGTACCTGCCATACAACATTTACGTCGTTGACCTCGCGGTTTGGTTAAAAAAATTAAAGTTAAATTAAAGTTTTCTTTTTTATTATTTTTTTTTTTTGTTTCTTTATTTATTTTATTTTTAATACATTATATCTATTTCTTGTATTATTATTTTATTCTTACATAAGGCCGCTGTCCAAGCAAGGCTGCACCTTATTGAAAGAAGTGTGAATTAGAACTGAACTTAGAAATATATTTAACATAAAATTAAACCTTTGTCTGAAGTGCTTCCCGTGGGATAGGAATGCACTTGGTTACAAAATATTCATATTTCATTTTCGTTAGTGAAATATGAATACTTTGTTATGTGTTATGATGGCGAACGGGGTAAAGGGGGTGTATCCGATTTGGATAGGTTTTGCAAGTTAGCACAAATGGCGTGGGAAGCCGTTGAGGAATTTGAAGTGCCGTTAGGTGAGGGAGCGAGTGGGGAATAGTGGATTTAGGGTATAGGCTAAAGTCTCAGACGTAACTCAACCAATATACAAAAATTGATTTATTTCAAAAACGCCTCTTACGATTTACTTTAATTACTACAATTAATAATTTGGTAGAATTTTTTTTAACGGTTATTAACTGGTCCTGTCATCTAACCGATTTTTTGGTTTTCAAATTTCTCGTTAACCGCTAAAAAAAAATATTGAAATTTTATTTTTGAAAATTCAATATCTTGAAAACGGGTCAATAAATATTTTTTAATTTTGTGTTTAAATTTTATTTTTAAAAATGTTCGAGAATTTTTAGATATTAAAAAATAAATTTATAAGAAAACAGCTCTAACGATTTTTGTAATTTTGTTTTCATTAATTCATATTTATCAAACAAATCAGATGGCATACTTTTTTTTAGCTCTAACTGTTTTAGCTATTGAAATAAAAAATTTATAATTATTTTTATGTTAGAGGTCCGTTGTTTTTAAAAACTTTTTTTAGTGATACTATAATGAAATGGAATGAGTACATATGCACATTGTAAACTTCAAGCTACGTTTATGTTGTTAGCTACGAGAGCAAGTTTGTGCCATCCAGTCGTACCAATTTTAATATTGAAAATGTTTATAGGCTCGTTTTGCAAAAATTATGGTGTTACCAAAATGAATAAAGTACAAATGAATACAAACAAAAATGAACTTTAGCGTAGTAGGGGCATTTTGCCAAAAATTTGGTTGGTGTTACCACAGAAGCTACCAACAAAATTAAAATGAACATCGCATCGTAGAGAATTGTTGGTTGGGTAAGGCCAGTCGAAATGTAATTTTTAATTTCAAAAATTAAATAGTGGATTTTTTTCTTTTAATCGTTAGAGTGGTTCATAAAAAGTGTGCAGTACGCTTTTCGACCGCCTAGCTCTTTTGCGTTAGCCACCATTTTGAATTTTCGGAAAATCGGGTTTTGTTAAATAACTCGTTTATTTTCAACTTTTCAATAAAAGTGCCCTTAAAAAAGTTGTTTAAAATTTAATTATCTACAACTATGGTGAAAATAATTTTTTTCTTAGAATATACCCCAGAATCATACACTAAAATACTCTTGCCGAATTAAGGGACACCCTTATAATAATAAATTAAAAATAACTTTTTCACAAAAACAAGTAACTTTTCTACAAAAAAAAAAACTTTTGTGCAAAAAAAATTAATAACTTATTTAACAAAAAAAAATTTCCTTTTTTAGAAGAAAAAATTACCTAACTTTTTTACAAAAAAAAAATAACTTTTTTTAGTTTGTCAACTAAATTGTATACATATTTGCGCTCAGCCCTGACTAACATAATATGTTCGACGGGCGCCTTTATGGTCCTGCAACCAACTATTCTCCAATATTACGATTTTAAAATACTTCATTAAATAAAATAAAAATTGTTCTCGAACGACGTGAAATCGGATACACAACAATTAAACAAAAAGCCGAACACCTTAACTGATTTCACAGATTTTTTACTTTATAAACACAATTTATACAAAACGAATAAGCCAGACATAAAAGATTAATAAAAAAAAAAACAATCTACAATTGCATGAAAACTTCGAAAAAAAAAAAAATTAAAATCAATTTGAGTAAATGTTTTTGTACCTCCCTAATTGACTTAATTATTCAAAGCTTTATACGGAAAATTGATGTGGTACACAAGTTGTAATTTCAGATTATTGGTAGCAGATTCTTTACAAAGTAGGGACTAAATGAAGAACATAGTAGAGTATTAAATAATTGTAGATATAATAGAAAATTTAAAATTTAATACTTTTTGAATTATGATTAAAAAAGATAAGCATTTTGTGACACCGCATCGGACAGGTACAATCGTTCCATACTATATTTTTTCCTGGATTTCAATGAAATAATGTATTTCGTAGAAAAGAAAAGTACTATACAGTAGAGGCCGCTTATAGTCACAAGCAGATGAGAGCCAACAAATGTGGCTCTGTGCTTGTACCCAATTCTGAAGATGGTTTGTCCCAATCAAAAAGATCAGATCTTTATGAATGCGGTGAAAAATTAAAGCAGGGATGACTTAAATTTGTATGCAAACTTAATCGGAAAATGTTGTACAAATTCATTCTAAAAATGTGATTAAGAAGTAAGTTCAAAATCGTTTCGATTTTTGGCGCCTAAAATTGAATAGTTGATACAATTTTTTTTTTTTTTTAGTTTTTTTTTTTAAACCTACCTACCTAACTAATTTACTTAATTATACAGAAATTATTCATTTAAATTCGTTGGTTGGCTCTTTACATAAACTGGAAATTCAAATTGCACATATTGAAAGCTCCAAACGTTCTGAAACAAACAACAAAAACTATTCCTATGGGAAGAATTAAGTGGCTGAACACCAATAGCTGTATGTTAACTTGTAGCTAGTACAATTGACGAAGTCGAAAGGAAGAACACAGTACACAGGGTTCTAATGAAATAGCTTATAAAATGTTAAAAAACGCGTCAAAGCTCAAAGGGGCAGGTGTATACATCCAACAAGATATGACCAAACTCATGCAAACAAAACGCAGAGTCCTACTGAGCTATAGGAAAATAATAAAAACACATTTTCCGAATGAAGCTGTACAAATTAGAAACAACAATCTTTTAATTCGTAATAATACATTTTATTTAAACAATTATTATAATCTTAAATTTAATCAAAACGGCGGAGAAGAAGAGCTGCAACAAATGTTCGACAAGAAAATTAAATTTGATGCTGTCAGGGACCTACTGCTGTCAATGTCAACATCGGCAACGAGATGTCAAAGCAATTGTACTAGAACATCCAACGCTGCTTCAACAGGGATGTCGTCTAACAAAAATGGATCAAGTTGTAGTACTTTAGTAGGGAATTGAAATGCACTAGCCGTCAGTCCAACATTAAATTTAAGTTATAGTAGTTTAGCATATAATGTATCAGGTCTTAATAATAAGCTATTATTTCCTGATTTTTTTTAATTATATTAAAACTTTCGATGTATTTCTCTTATTTGAAACACACATAACAGGTGAAAATACGAGTACATTTACAATTTTGTTTAATGGATTTAAACTTTATTGGGAAGGTGCTGTAAAAATTCATCTAAAGAGCGAGCAAGTGGTGGGAGCATCTACGGGATAAAGACAACATTCCTTAAAAGCTATGAGTTCGAACGAATTCAAGAATATACTGTTGTAAGACTTTAAAAAAAAAATAACATGTTTATTGTACCTGTTTACATTAACTATAGTAAGTGGAATGAGGACTATGAAAAATTGAACAAGTTTTGTGTCATCTTTCAAGTAAAAGCGTTTTAGTTATTGGAGATCTTAACGCCAGAACCTGCAATATGCAAATAACTACGATTAATAAAATAAACAACCCGATAATTTCTCCGGAAACCAGGATGTCCAAGGACGATGTATGCAACTCAAATGGAACAAATCTTCCTAAAATGCTTCAATTATACGATTGCATTATTTTAAATGGCTGCACTAATGGAGATTTTGAAGGACATTTTACGTTTGTTGGAGGCCAAGGCAAATCGGTGATTGACTACTGTGCAGCAAACAGCGACTGGTTAGATTTTATCACATCGTTTGAAGTTCAGTGCAAAACTTATTCCGACTATATGCCCTTAGTGATAAAATGGACCAGTGAAACTACAACACAGCAAATAAAACTTAATCTTCTCCCGAAGCTAAAATGGAATAATGAGGATGTGTGTTCCTATCCAAGCAAATTAGGTCAACACTTATCAGAAAGGACTATACACCTAAATTCAGTCGAAGAACTCTCAAACCAAATAACATCTTGCATAAGGAGATCTTCACGCATCCAAACGCCAAATATCGGAAAAAAAATTTAAACAGAATTGGTTCGATTATGAATGCAATAAAGCGCGAAATAAATCATTCTCTCTCTTACACTCACTTCGTAATTGCTACAGTGAAGAATTGAAACGATGGTATTTAGAATCAAACTCCAACTATAAAAAACTATTTAACCTTAAGAAGGTTGAATTTCATAATAACCAAGCGCACGTTTTAGGCCTCACTAAAAACTCAAAAGAATTTTGGAAAACTGCTATGGAAATAAACGGATCCAATTTTGTAATAGGCACAACTATATCGGCGGATGATCTGTCTGAACACTTCAAACAGCTTCTGCTGAATAAAACTAGTTTATCTTTTGCATATGCTGAACCGTTTATGGGAGACGAATATTGGACTCTGAAATAAGCATAAATGAAATCCAAGCTGTAGTTGACAAAGCAAAAAATTGAAAAGCACCTGGGGAAGACGGTATACCCTACGAATTTTTCAAATATGCTTGTCCAGCTTTAAACTACCAACTAAAGCAATTATTTAATAACATATTTACAACAGCGACTGTTCCTGCTTCCTTTAAAAAATCCGTAATATTTCCAATTCATAAAAAAGGTGATTTAAACAATCCTGAAAACTATCGTGGAATATCTTTTATGAACACCATTGCCAAAATATTCTGCGTTGTCCTTGTGAGCAGGCTAGAAAAATGGGTGGATGATCATGAAATTCTAACAGAACTACAAGCGGGATTCCGGAAAAATTATTCAACTGTTGACCAAATTTTTTGTCTAACTGCAGTGATAAAAGCGTTTCAGGCTAGGAAAAAGAAGGTCTATTCATTTTTTGTAGATTTCAAGGCGGCGTTTGATTTAGTGAATCGAAATGCACTACTTAACAAGCTTTCTCGACTGGGCCTTTCTTCGAAATTCATTAAAATTCTCAAAGAAATGTATACACCAGCTGCAGTGTGGGATGGATCACTTTACTCACAATGGTTTTATACGGAATCTGGAGTAAAACAATGATGTTTACTGAGTGCCTTATTGTTTTCACTATTTGTAAATGGCATAGTTACGTGTATACCTGGAGGAATCCGAATCGCCGAAACCATTGTGAATGTTCTCTTGTATGCAGATGACTTAGTACTACTGTCAGAGTCCCCTGAAAACTAACAGTTAATGATAAACCGCCTTTCGAATTACTGCGAAACTTGGGGTCTTACTATAAACATCGATAAATCGAAAATTATTATCTTCCAACAGAACTCAAGAAGTGTAACAAAATATAATTGGTTCTTAAATGGCAACAAAATTGAAGTTGCTAAAGAATACAAGTATTTGGGAGTGAAAATAAATTCTACTCTGGATTTCAGGAAGCACCTTCAAGAAAAAGCAAATTCATCACAAAGCTTGGTCAACATAACATGGCGAAAAATTTTTACGAAAGAAAATGTTACACTTTCCGCTAAATACAAAATTTTTGATAGTGTTGTGAAATCAACACTCTGTTATGCTGCTCAAGTGTGATTAACAGAGGAGTTCGAAGAGGTTGAAAAATTTCATAAAAAAAAAGCTTTTTAATCTGCCGAGAAATAGTCCGAATTATGCAGTGTATTTGGAAACTGGGCTGCCTAAGATTTTTACTTACACTCTGAAACTTCAAGCAGACTTTATTTTAAAAATAGCTTCCCACACAGATACTCGTCTCACGAAAAAAATGCTTATGTATGAAGAAAGAAACAAGGACTGGTGGATAATAAAATGGCAGAATATGGCTTTTTCTTGTGGGATCGATTTGCAGTGGAATAATAATATAATGCTATTAAAAGAACAGCTTTACACCATTATACAAATTAATGAGGATAATACTCTAAGTGCCTTAATTGCGGAAACACGTCAATCCGAAAGCAGATTTATTTATTCGCAGCTAAACTATAACCTTTTTAATAACAACTACTTTCAAGATGACTTCAGCTATAAGGAAATATCGCTTTTATTTAAATCAAGGTGTGAGCTACTCTTCTTAAATGGAAGACCATACAGCGGCAACTTTAATCAATTTTGCACGATGTGTAACATGAATGCCAAAGAAGACAACTTCCATTTTATCAGCATTTGTCCAATTTTTAAACACCAGAGGCTTGCATATCAAGGAAAAGAGAAGTTTACAATGCTAGAAACAATTGAAATCTTAAACGGGTCAAACTGGAAATCTCTATGTTGCTTCCTAAAATCTATTCATAAATATAGAAATCTGTTAATAACTGAGTTTATTTAAATTGTTCGTTTATATAAACAAACTTTATTGCCAACTGAGCTGACGGCTAAGCCAAAGCGTTAAAATTCATAACTTATGTAAACTATGTATGTTGAAATTATTTAAATAAAAATGAATTTATTACTTACTTACAGTACACAGTCGAGCCCGTTCATAGCCATATGAAGATGAAAATGTGCTTTTATCCGACTGCAAAGTTGGTTTGGCATAGGTTAGGTTAGGTTGAAGTGGCTGCCAGCAAGAACAGACACACTTAGACCATAAGTTGGTCCGTTGTGATACCACGAAAATCTAAAGAGATTTACTGCCCACTCGTTAAAACCAGTTGGAGCTTCTTATGAAGCGTAAGAGACTACTTATGTCTATATTTATCAGATCACTAGGATCATTGAAGAAGAAGTCTCCGAGATGGAGGCTACGTCTTTGGGATAGGGCTGGGCATGTGTAGAGAAGATGAGGAACAGATTCTTCCTTCTCCTCGTCCATACAGCTTCTGCAAAAGTCGTTTGCGAAAACTCCAAGCCACTTTGCGTGCTTGCCTATAAGACAGTTCGCGGTTATGACACCAATTACGGAGCTGATATGCAATCTGTTCAAAGATATCAAACACTTAGAGCGCCTCACATCTAGTGTAGGCCAGATCTGTTTTGTCGCCAGGCAAGTGGTTAAGTTGTTTCACCTAAGGTTTGTTCTCCTTAAAGCATCTTGCTTCAGCAAAAATTTGCATGTAGCTATAGGCATACCGATATTTACCTTTTCAGGTAAAATAGGTAGTCTTGTTCCACCTTTGGCGAGTTCATCAGCTTTACAATTACCCGGAATGTCCCTATGGCGCGGCACCCAACAAAGGAGATCATTGAACTGCTGTGCCATCTCTAAAAGAGATGATCGACAGTTAAGGGCTGTTATAGAGTTTGTAGAGACACAGTCGAGAGATTTTATGGCAGCTTGGCTGTCTGAGAAGATGCGGATATCAGAAGTCGATATCAAGTTTTCCTTGAGCCAAGATTAAACTTCCTTTATCGCCAAAAGTTCTGCCTGGAACACGCTACAATGGTCTGGAAGACGAAATGAGAGACTTAAATTTAGTCTTTTTGAGTACACGCCTCCACCAACCCCATCATCGGTTTTTGAGCCGTCCGTATAGAAATGAATCGATTCGTCTTCCAAAAATGTCACGTGGATCTGGAAGGTATGGCAATTTGAAAATTTTTATCGAAATGGAATTGTGGGATGGTGTAGTCGTGGAAGTGATCTGTATGAGTTCAGTATAGCTGAGTGGCCTATTTCATTATTGGTCCACTGTGAAGAGGCTTTAAGACGGATTGCCGTACTTGCTGCCGTTTGTTAACTAACTATATCAAGGACTTTACTAAGTTTATCGTGGCTAACCCCTTTATCTAGAGCTGTCCACCATACTGCCACCCGTATGTTAAAATCGTCCTAATTACCGAGATGTATAGCCAGTGAGTAATACGGGGTTGGAGTCCCCATTTACTTCCAATGGCTTGTTTGCAAGAGAAGAGTGCTACTGTGCCCTTCTTGACTTTTTCTTCTATATAAGGTTTCCAACTTAACTTCTTATCTAAAATAAGACCCAAATATTTAGCTTTGTCGGTAATGGTGGGAGGATCTACGTGTGGAATTTTATATTTCCTGGAGAAGAGGACAGGTTCAGTTTTGTGGGGGTTGACACCTAGTCCACACCGTTCTGCCCAGTTTATTAGCTTGTTTAAGGCACTCCGTAAGAGATCCTTTAAGACAGTAGGATGCTTACCTGATACGGCGATAGCAACATCGTCCGAATAGGCAATCACTCTGTAGCTCTCCGCTTCCAGGCTTGTCAGCAGATCTTTTACTACCAAGTTCCAGAGAAGGGGAGATAGAACACCGCCTTGCGGCGTACCTCTACTGACCGATCTTTTTGCAGAGAAGTCGCCCAGTTTTGAGTTGATAATCCTGCTTGTCAGCATTTGATTGATCAGTTCACCAAACGAACTGTCTACCTTTAGACATGACAGTGCAGATGCGATTGCAGATGTGTCGACATTATTAAAAGCGCCTTCTATATCTAGAAGAGCAACCATTGTATATTCTTTATGGTGGAGGGAATATTCGATGGTGCGTACCAAGGTATGTAGTGCCATTTCCACCGATTTCCCTTTGCAGTACGCGTGTTGAGCCTGAGACAAGAGTCTTGTATCAATACTAGCACGTAAATGGATATCGATCAATCGTTCAAAAGTTTTTAGAAGGAATGATGACAGACTAATAGGTCTGAGATCTTTCGGATTGACATGGGAGCACTTTCCTGCTTTGGGTATAAAGACAACTTTAACTTCTCTCCATGAACTAGGAATATGAACCAAGTTCAAGCAGCCATTGAAAATAATATTCAAAATAGGCAGTATTTTACATGAGCTCATTTGAAGTTCAGCTGGTATTATGCCGTCTGGCCCTGGAGTCTTGTAAGGTTTGAAGCTGTTGATAGCCCATTGCAATTTTTCCCTAGTTATCAAACCTTGTGGAAAAGTTAAGTTATTATTAGATCTAATGTGATCAGTACAGTTTGGGAGCTAGATGGGAAAAGGGTATCTAAAAGCAGGTTGAGCGATTCTTCGCAAGTGTTTGTCCACGAACCGTCAGCGTTTTTCAAACAGCTGGGCATTACTGGACTAGTTGAGAGGATTTTCCTAAGTCTTGATGCTTCGGAGGTTTCTTCTACTCTACCACAGAAAACCCTCCAAGAAGTGCGTTTAGATTTCCTTAATTCTTTTTTATATGATTTTAGGGCCTCTTTATAGGATTCCCAGTCTGACACTGCTCTTGTGTGTTTTGCTCTATTGAAGAGCTGCCTGCAGTTATTCCTAAGAGGCTCAAGCCCTGAGACTCACCAATGTGGTTTTCCTTTTCCCCTTATTTGGGTAAGTGGACAGGAGATGGCCATTGACTTGTTCATGGCTAATGTGAGATCATTGACTTTAGTATCAAGTTCAGTCGTGTTAGAGGGAGGACTTAGAAGTTCAGGTTTGATTAAACTATCAAGTGTTTTCCTATATTTGGACCAATCAGTTTTTCTATAATTTCGAAATTCTGGTCGGGTAATGAGAACTTCAACATTCAGACTAAACTGAATGTATCTGTGATCGGATAACGAATGTTCTTTCGAAACTTTCCAATTCATTATTGATCTAGTACCTCTTGTCGGTTTTTAGTAACAAATGTGGGTTCGTTCCCAACGTTACTTACTTTAAAGTTAGTTCTTAAGATATAATCGAAAAGAGACTCACCTCTGTCACTGATGTCAGTGCTGCCCCATACTTTATGATGGGCGTTAACATCACTTCCAATTATTAGGCGGATTTTCTGCCGTTCAGCTTCAGCGACTATACTCTCCAGTGTGGTACTGGGAAGAGGGCCAAGATGGTCATGGCCGAGATACGCTGACAACAGCCAGTACATGCCATTTGCCGTTCTAAGCCTGACTGGGGCTATATCTCTTTCGCTGAAATGAGGGAGTAAATAAGTACGTAGTATCCAGGAGTTCCGAGTCCCCTAACCAAGGATTTGACAATCCATGGTTCTTGGATCAGAATGATGTCTTCATTCCCCCTGGATAGACGGAGAAGAAGAGAGGCCGAAGCCTTAGTAGAGTGTTGGAGGTTAATCTGGACTAACTGCAGCATTTTGGCTACATTTATGCAGACCAGCCTCCACCACCGTATCGTTGTGATCCTCTTCAGAGGAAGAGCACAAGAGCTCATCTTCCGTCAGAGGAATCAAAATAAAGTCTTCAGTCTCCAATCCGGTCTGACTGTCAACAATAGTAGAGGACTGACCAGTAATCGCGGAAGGCCCTGATGCATCATCTTCCAAACTTGGAAAGGTAATAGAAGCACCAGGGTCCCCGACCACAGGTTCAGCCTCAAAAGATTGTGGAGCCTCGCATTCAGCGTCTACCTCATCTTTTTTTATAAATCCTTAATGTGATCGTCTCAAAACCAAACCGAATCACACCTTGAGTCTGCGCCAGGGGGGCAAGGGATTCTTTATTGACCACG